>PVKS010004083.1:0-12715 GCA_004027875.1 Aplodontia rufa
CCCCCCCCAATTACCCACCCTTATCCCTCCCTTCCCCTTCCCACAATATCTCTAAAAAAGGATTACGTTGTATAACATTACACCTTTTCTGGATTTAACACATGATAATAGACCAACTTTCTCGCTGGGTCTAGTCCCAACCTCCACAGATGAGTGGAGACAATCGACCATTAGTTCTCTGGGTTAAGCTGATTTTATCAGCATAATTTCTTCCATAGCCATCCATTTACCTTCATAACGCACTTTCAATAATTATTTGCTAAATGAACAAAATTTAACATTTTAGCATTGAAGCCATGTATATTGGCTATTCTCTACTTTGGTTCCACCAAATCTGGCTTCACATATACAATTCAAGTCTTGGAAGGGAAGCTTCAAAGTGAGAGGTGTATGAAAAGACAGAGGAAATAAGCAAACAAATCTCCCCAGGGCGACACACAAAGGGCCACAGGTAAAAGTGCTGGTACTTTTACCCAGAGCAATGACGTCACTAGAAGAAGCACTTTAAAAAATGAGCAATTAACTTAAAATATTGATAGCATTTAAAGCAAGAACGAAAAACTGTTTTTAGGTTGCATTTGACTTCAGTTAGTTGTTAGTAGCTTCCTGGGACTTCTTGCCAAGGAGGGTCTGAGGTCAGATGCAGACCAAAGGAGAGACAAATGTTGTGAGCTATTTATGACATCTCCTGGTTGTAGTCACATAAGCCCAGTTTTAACAAGTTTTGTTCCCCTGAACTCATGCAGGAGTTTAATCCCCAAAGTCATGTGCTAAATGGTATTAAGCAGGTGGAAACTTAACCTAATTATGTTGCTTAGAGACAGACCCTTTGGTAAATAATTAGATAAAGTCATTAACATGTGGCCCCAGGGATGGATCATGGTGGTTTTATGAGAGGGAGAGAGATCACATGGAGACACACACTCCTTGGTTTTTCTATGTGACACCATACATTATCGAGGGACTCTGCCAGCAAGAAGGTCATCACCAGAGATGGCTCCTGAATCTTGAACCTGCAGAGCTATGAGCTAAATAAACCTTTCTTCTTTATAAAGTTAGTCAGGTGTTTTGTTATGGTAATGAAACGCTGACTGATACAAACAGTCTGTCATAGTGAAATGGTCATAGTGCTGGTACTTTTACCATGCACAGATTTAATAATGTAGGTTGAAAAAAGAAAGAAAAGTTAATTTATACCTTTAAAAAATAGTTTGTTCTGCCAGAGTCACTTATAGAAGTAAGTGAAGGAGCTATTAGTTTCTATATGTATTTATTGAAATATTGCATGGCTAAAGATAATATTTTGTTCATCAAAAATCAGCATTTCCTAGAACTGTATACAGACCAGGAAAAAACACAAAGGAAAAGCTGAATTATCTTTTTCTTAGTTAAATAATACAGCACATAAGAGGACAACTTTTTTAGTTAGTCTGGCTTTATCCAATACACACTCATATGTTAGTGTTTGTACGTGCACACACACACACACACAGAGGAAGGAG
Source organism: Aplodontia rufa (assembly GCA_004027875.1). Lineage (NCBI taxonomy): Eukaryota > Metazoa > Chordata > Mammalia > Rodentia > Aplodontiidae > Aplodontia > Aplodontia rufa. The sequence continues at coordinate 1,503 of PVKS010004083.1, forward strand.
AGGGCTGGTTAACCCACCAGAGACGCATACAGTACTAGCATGAGGAAACCAGATCGTGGAGACCTCTGAAACAGCACAGGCACAGCTCTGAGAACTCTGAATGCCAAACCACAAATAGTTTACAGAGAAGAATATTAGAACTGTCGCCCTCTGGTTTTCACACACTCAAAAGGCCTAAGAGCACCAGGAACTTCCCTAGAGGAGAATGGAAATCCAAAGTCAAATGCCACCTACTAGCCTTGAACTTTAGTGGAAAAAAGATTTTGATTTGATCTTAGCTATTTGTATGTTTTTAAATTTTGCTCTAGATTTTACAGTAAGTTGGAAAGTTAAGGGAGAAGTTTAACAGCTTACACTTTTGCATCAACAAGCAGTATTAAATAAAACCTGCTTCTCTCAGGCATATGTAGTAACAAGGAATGTCTCTGTGAAACCTCTTCCCCCTTTCTCTAAGTCCCTGCTTGCCTGGAGACAAGAAAAGTACCCACTAAATGCTCAGAAGAAACCCACTCTCACAAAATTCAGCCTTTAAGTGAATCAGAAAATATTAAAATGCTGTGAATTATGTCACACTTAACACCCATCAAACAACTCCTTATGGATTGTGAGAAAGTACAACCATTATTATTACCTGATGTTTTGTTTCACAAATAATAATAACAGCAAAACCCCAGGAAAGCTAACTGGTTAAAAATTCATGGTTGCTGAGTATAAAAGTTGATTCCAAAACCTTGTGTTCCAAGCTTCAGAATTCTGCTTTCTATGACCTCAACTTGTGCTAAATTCTGCCCTGAACCTTGTGGATGAGATCTTTCCCCCTCAACGATCCCCACCCCAAATATTCACACTTTCTGTTGTAGAAGAAGTTTTCTCACATGCCTATGTTCTCTGCAATCTTCTTAGGACCCTGAAGGCTGTATATTCACAGCAGAACTCAGAGGTAATGTATTGCAGTGGGAACTTAGTGAATTATCAATAAGGTCACCATATTCTGAAAGTCCCTTTTATTTCAATTAAAGCAGCGATAAGGAAAAGATTCAGGCATGATTTTTGACATTAAAAATGCATTCCTCATTCAAAGAGGCAGATGCATAGCTAAGTCACCATTGATCTCGGCAGAGGCTAATAGGCATCACAATTTGGAAAATATCTTTGACGTAATAAACATGGCACTCAGCGGAGTTTACATGGATTTCCCTCTCCTAAGTGGTATAATTATAAAATCATCTTTGACGTAATAAATACAGCATGCAGTGAAATTTACTTATAACCCCTCTCATCATTTCTCTTTGAAGAAGATGAGTGTTTCGAAATGCTTCTAATAGAGATTAATTTACTCATCAGCCTTATTATGGGGTTGGTATTTTCATTGAAAAATGATGCATACCTCCTAACAAAAGCACACAGAGGCACATACTCAGACATGAAAAGATGAAACTTTTTATTTGCATTATTCATAAGCAAGATTGTTCACCTGCAGAAGGAAGGGAGGGAGGAATTTCTGGAGGGTCAGAAGAAAGAAGGAAAGTTTGAATATCCCCACTTTCAACAATGTGATCAAGCCACCTTTCTCTTAGGACTTTAAGGCTTCAAATCAAACAAGACAGCAACTGAAAGCTGCTGGAACATGACAAACCCTCGTGAACCAGTGTGACAGATTGTGACGTGTGATTGGAACACCTCCTCTGTGGGAGCTGCTTGCATTTCATCTGGTGTCTCTGTAGCTTTAACTGATGAATTCATTTCTATGACAATCTGGCCACAGTAGCTTCCTAACGCTGCACGCTCAGGTTAAAAAACATGATTAATGAAATAAATTAATTTTTTTTTACTTTTGGACAAACTCTTGTGGTGACATTGACCCCTTCCTTTGTGTTGGACCGCTAGGCATTCACTTTTCCGAAATTAACTCATATTGCCCTATGCAAAAATTAAATTCCAGTAAAAATGAAAGCTGCAGTAAATCAACCCACCAAACCTTATACTTCAAGGGTGATTCCATAAATCACAGAGAAAGTTGGAGCATTTGTCTTGATATATTTCCATATATCAGAGACGTCATTTCAAAAGTGACTAATTTACGGTTAAAGTCGGTCTAAAGTCTCCTTTTGAAAGCATACCCACAGCATAATTAGCACAGTAATCTGGAGAAGGTCCAGGTTCCTGCTCTGTAATGCTTTAAAAAGGTGCTGCATCGGAAAAACACTTGACTGACAGGGCTGCTAAATGCACGCATTATCCTCAGTTAGGTGCCAGCCCAGCTTGTAGTAGCTCTTCTATTGTCCTTGCCACAGGAGGCCATCACAATAGCTCTACTTTTTCTTCTCAAACATATTTTCCCCACGTGTTCTCTCTTGCTGCCATGCTAAGAATTAAATGGGAAAGCAGAATAAATATTCTGATTTTTTAAAAATAATACATTTTCATTTTAGAATAGCATTTGGTTCCTTATGCTGGGCTTTGTGCTAATAATTTTATTTACTTATTTGGATTGGAGTTGTGCTAAGCATTTTATTGTGTTTTCTCATTTAATCCTCACAGTAATTCTGTACAGTAGGTACTGTTTTGATCATCACTTGGTAAGAAAAGGCCAGTGAGCTAGAGAATTGCAGTAACTTGACCAGGTTCTTATAATAAGGTGGCCAGGACTTAAGCCCAAGCAGCCGGTTGGCAGAAGACAAGCTTTTAATCCTGTTTTAATCGTTTCCCCACTTTCCATATCATGTTAAGGGGAGAAGAAAATTTCAAAGCAGTGCATTCAGAAGGATCTCTAGAGATCCTTGGTGTGTGTATACAGGTATATAATATATGTAACAAATCATGAAAGTACATGTGTACATGTATATGTCTTTTAATTAAGGAGTTAAGCTGTTGTACAATCATCAATGTGTATAAAGTAACAAAAAGATATACATTTGATCAGAAACCATAGTTACCCCCACATTGCCCACACTCTAGTCTCTTGATTCTTCTATATGATGCCCCTACAGCAAATATAAATGTCTCTCTCTCTCTCTCTCTGTATATATATATATATATATATATTTGTGAATTATATAGAATTCAATGTTTGCATAAATATTATTTGACTTCTTGGGGTGGGGGGGTAAAGATTATGCTACATTGTTATCTCTGCAGATCCCTCCCTATCTTCCCTCCCTTCCCCATCCTGCCACCTCTCCCTTCCCCCCTCTCCCTTTACATGTCTGTAGTTCCCCTAGATTATGTGTTGCTATGCCTTTGGTGGACCCAATGCATGAGTTTGACTACCTTTCACCCAATCCTGGGTTAGACCTAGATTCCAAAAATGGGGGAAAACATTTGACCCTTGACACTCTGGGTTTGGTTAACTTCACTCAGCATCATTTCTTCCATTACCATTCATTTACCCTCAAAGGCCACAATATCATTGTTTCTAATAGCTGAGTAGAACTTCACTGTATATATATATACCAGAGCTTTTGGATCCATTCATCCAGTGAGGGGCATCTGGGTTGATTCCATAATTTAGCTATTGTAAATTGAGCTGCTATAAATATTGATTTTGTTATGTCTTTGCAATGTGCTGATTCTAACTCCTCTGGGAAAATACCCAGAAGAGGGCTAGCTGGGTCACCTGGTGGATCCATCCCTAATTTTTTGAGGAGTCTCCATACTTCTTTCCAAAGTGGCTCTACCAGTTTGCAGTTCCACCAACAGTGTGCTAGTACATGTTTTTATAAAATACAAAAGTCAAATTTAAAGATAATCATGTAGCTCTTTCTATATATGAGGTACTTCCTACATGCTTGGAATTTCACATGCATTATCATGCTTACTTCTCAAAATAACCCACTAAGATAGGTACCATTAGCTCCGTAATGTTACCCATAACACAGAAAAGTTTAAAAACAAAAGAAGAAGAAGAAACAGAAGACAACCATCACAGAGCTAGAAAGTAGTTAAGAATTGAATGAGCAAGTATATTTGTTTACATACGTGTGTGTATATACAACAATAAAGCTTATATGTACACATGTTATGTGTATGTATATACATATACACCTATATTTCTTAATTGAAAGAAGAAATCTTCAAAAAGACATTTTTAGATATGTTTTCCCATTTCAGAATGAACTTTAACAAGTTAAACCCAGATATGTGATTCCCATAGGTTCCCACTGCCTTCCATGAGTCACTGAGAGATGGGTGCTGACCACGGGTGCTATGACCTTTCCTTTTTCCTCCCCTCCATGATTTCTTCAAAGGATCAGATTCTCTTTAGACTGACATGTTCGTATTTTTTAAAATTCTCTAGTTCACCAATCTTTTCTTACAATATTATGATCAAAAAAGCACCTACCACACAGAGTTGCTGTGAGGATTAAATTTAAAAATACATAGTAAAATGCTTGGCACATCTCAGATCCTAATAAATAAATTAAGTCATTAGCACAAAGCCAAGTTTAGGATGTTGCCAAATATTATCCCAAAAAATCAAAATATATATCACTGTCTTGATAGCATGAGACTTTTTGTATCTGATGTCCATGCTTCTATTTCAGAGATCAGAAAAATAGCTTTGCTGGTCGGTTTATTTATTTTGTATGTCCCAGGAACTTGGAATGATTTACTTTTTTTTTAGGTACCAAGGATTGAGCCCAGGGGCACTTAACCATTGAGTCACATCCCCAGCTCATTTTTATTTTTTTTTTCTTGACTTTTGTTGTTTTCTTTTTTTTTTTTTTAGACTTTTTTTCTTTTTTTGGCTGGGGTTTATTTTATTTATTTATTTATTTTTTTTTTGGAACTGGGGGTTGAACCCAGGACGTTGCGAATGCTGTACAAGCGCTTTGCCACTGAGCTATATCCCAGCCCTTTTTTTCCCCTTGAGACAAGGTCTCACTAAGTTGCTTAGGGCCTTGCAAAATTGCTGGGGCTGGCTTTGAACTTGGTATTTCCTGCCTCAGCCTCCTAAGCCTTCCCTTTTCAAATAGTGAAAAAAAACAAAAGAATAATATATTTCATAACATGAAAATCATATGAAATTCACACTTCAGTGTCCATAAGTAAGGTTGGAACATAGTTACACCTACTCATTTATAGATTGCCTGTGGCTACCTCTACAACATCAGCATTGAGTAGCTCCACAGAGACTAGATGAGTTGTCACATATATTTGCTACCTGGCCCTTTACCAAAAATGCTTGCTAACCCTTAATTTACTCTGATGTGTTGTATGTTTACTTAAGCAACCTTCTGGGAGCTTCTCTTCTTTGCAAATCCATTCAGGAACCTCACTATTACTGCTGGTTTGATCTCTCAAAGAGATATCACTTGCAAGCAATCCTTTTCTGAATGTGACCAAAGTTGATTGTTTTCTCACTATAAAGGAAGTTTAACACAATCCTAAAAGGCCTAAGAAACCTGAATTGAATAGAGTGAGCCATAGGCTGAGTGTACTATTATTTCTCTTCCCTAGAACTCTGTTTTCTCATCTGTGAAATGAGCGTGTTGGAACAGATGGCTTGGTTTATTCTGTTTGTTTGTTGTTTGTTTGTTTGTTTGTTTGAAAAAGGGGACAATGAGAGAGAGAGAAAGGAAGAGAGAATCAATTTTATTTAGTTTTTCACATGGCTTCCTTACTCCGAGACCTCACTCTGTATGTGGTGCTGGGGTTTGAACATGTGTACTCGCATGTGGTAGGCAAGAGCTGCAAGTGCCGCAACTGCTGAGCCACTGCCCCAACCCTAGCTTGGTTTGTTCTTAAGGACAAGAGATTAAAATCACCTTGCATATGACCCTACATAATGTCTCACATATCACCCATCTACTGTTGTGTTTATTTGGATGCGCCATCTCTGGTTTTATCCAATGTAGCTTACCAATGAAGATACTGAAGCGTGGGGAAAAGCAACTTGTCCATGGTCATAGATACCCAGAGGCAGACATAGATCCATAAGAAATATCCCATCATTCGATGAACACATTCTGATTATCAACCATGTCCAAAGCTCTTCTGCTGCTCCACACGGATTCTTTTTCCTCCAACAATAGTTGCTAACATACAAGAACTGTTCCTACTTGTACAGTGAAGAATTTCATCTGCCATGTGTGAGGACATAGGTTCATACCCCAATACCATGTACACAATGAGGTGTCGGAACAATGAAAGCCACATGAAAAATTAAATAAAATTGATTCTTTCTTTGTCCCTATTTCTGTTAAAAAAAATCCCTACTAAAATATAAAATCTCAATATACAATGATATTTTGTAGCATTTAATTATTTAATATTTATATATTATATAAAAAAGTGGCTCTTTGCTCATTAAAAATTTAGTTGTGGGGCTGGGGTGGTGGCTCGGCGGTTACGGTGCTTGCCCGGCATGTGTAAGTACACGGGTTCAAACCCCAGCACCCATGTACACAACTAAGTGTTAGAGCAATGAAAGTCACGTGAAAAACTCAATAAAAATTGATTTTCTCTCTAAAAAAAAGAATTTCATCTGCCAAGGAAATTGAAATTAATACATTAAAATAAGTTATCTTTTTCTTACAAGTTAAAGACACACAGAAACTCGGAACTCTTGAGTTGATAAATTCTTCCCCAGTTATGAGAAAGAACACAAACTGGGTTCATCATTTTGAAGTTTCAAAAAGATCAGCATGTCTTGAGATGAAGAACCACTCTCGTTCTGGGACTCAATGACCAAACCCTAATATCATAGCTATACTTCAAAACCCAAACTCTAGCAAGCTTTACTGTTCATTTGGGTCATCAAAGATTAACGCCTTCTCTCTGCTTTTTCAACCTAGTGGGAATTATTATAACCTTAAACTCTTCTCCAAATGTTCTAAGAAGAAGTAAACAAGGGGCATGCTGATTAAGCCCTTTGAGTGAAAAAACAAATGGGAAAATTTGGTGATGATGGATAGGCTGTCCTTAGCATCTGAGTTAGGATCTGAGGCTGATGCGAAAGGTCAGAAGAGCTGCCATGGGAATGGAGAGAAATATAACCAGATATGGGGGCCAAAATCTTCTACAAGGATGGGTTGACATGAGACAGTTACAAAGAACAGAGAGGAGTGCCGTAGCTTCACTCCCCCACTCCCATGTCCTCATGCCAAGTCTGGTATGTGGGACTTGGAAAACCAGATATTCTTCCCAGAAAATCAAGGTGGAAATTGCCTGCCTCTGGGAGAAGAAAATTACCTAATTCTATAATATTTAATAAATGCATGGGTGGATGACGAATGAAAGAGACACCATTGATTACTATAATTTTGCAGCCTCTGTGATGGATATTATGCTATTGGATTGGTTTTGGTCATCATAAGAGCTGACATTTGTATCCTCATTGGTAGGTAAGGACAGTGAGATTTGGAGAGGTGAAAGGGACCCTATAATATGCTGGACACTGTAGGCTAAATAATTTTATAATAATTAGTTAATATTTTTTAAAAAGATAGAGAGAGAAAGGCAGAATCAATTTCATTTAGTTTTTCACGTCTTTCATTGCTCATACACTTTGTTGTGTACATGGTGCTGGGGTTTGAACCCATGTCCACATGCATGCTAGGCAAGCACCGTAACCACCAGGCCACTGCTCCACCACCTCCCCGCTTTTTAAAAATAACTTTCAGAAGCTCAATACCAAAGAGATGATGTAAGTAAATAGTAGACACGTGAGTTCTAACTTCTTGCTACTAGCTGACTGCGTGTTCAGGGGACATGTAGATGGAAACGCCCAGCTGAGAATTAGAAACACATCCAGAAAGAGTTGCAGAGGCCAAATGAACAGGGGAATTTTTAATAAAGCAGGGCCTGAGATCATGAATTACTTTAATGTGGTCAAATATGTGACCAGAGGGGTGGCAACCAGAATTGTGATGCTACTACAAGGAATGAGGAGCGGCAAACAGGAGTTGTTGGTCTTTTCTGAGTCTCCTTGCTGATCCCATAAGCCATTCATCTTTGCAATGGTTGTTCACCTGTACCTCATTCTCAGTGCTCTCTTCCAGTTATGGAGAACTCTGTCCCCAGTGGATTCACAGCGAACATTCATTTAAAAAATAATGTACATTCATTCATTCCTCCTTATTGACCTGTCATTCGCTCCTCAATCTGATGGAACTTTTACTCCCAATCATGTGTCTGTCACCTCACCAGGGCCACCAAAAAGCTCCATATGCAATGATTGCCAAGCACACAGACGCATTTCAGAACTGCTTTAGCTTGACCCATCTGGAGCGTTTCACACTGTGAACCACCAATTGCTTCCATCAACTATTTTATGTATGGGTTTTGCTGATACCATTCTCCCATGCTTTTCCTTTTCTCTATAGTTATTCCTTCTTGGCATTTTCCTAACTTTTCTTCTTCTGTACATTCTGTAGAGTTGGTATACACTGGAGCCCAAAGAAGCACTCTCTTCTCTTTTCTCTCCATTGGCATCTTGTTCCCTCCGATGGCTTTAGCTGTCCCCTAACCACATGTGTATTGCTATGAAGGCTGTATCTGTATATAAGTTCCCAGCTGTAGATCAGTTTCCTACCAGATTATTTCCACCAAGACATCCTTTAATATTCTATGACTCAACATGACCAAAATCAACTCTGCATTCTTCCCCAACCCCAGCCCCACTGCTGCTATGAGAAATTTCCTGCCTTCTCGGCATCTAGAGGCCATTTACATTCCTTGGCTCAAGACCCTATGCTCCATCATCAAGACCAGCACTTCACATGTTACCTTCAAATCTCTCTCTCTGTTTGTGCTCTGCTTCTGTCTTCATATGTCCTTTTCTGACATTCCTATCTCTCTTATTCAGACCAAGGTGATTACATTAGGGCCACATACCAAGACAATCTTCCCATCTCAAGGTCCTTAACTTAACTTAACCATACTTCTAAGCATCTCTTGCCATGTAATGTAACCTCCGTGGTCTTCAGGGATTAGGACATGGGTGTCCTTGGCATGGCTGGGAGTGGGACATTATTCTGCCTATCTGACTGCCTGTGCTTGCATTCTCAGAAATGGCATTATATTCATCTAGTTGTTCAAACCAGTAATGTGAAATCATCATTGACTTTCCCCTTCCCTCTACCATCTTGGTCACCACCAAATTTAACCAGCTCTTCTTTCTAAGTCCCCCTCATTATTTCTCTCCACTCTGGTGTCATCTTAACATTTCCCTCTCAGGTGGCCTCAGCATATTTCAATTCTAGTACTAAGTAATAATCTTAGGAAGGATTTGTGGTTTTTCTTGGTTTTTTGTCATTTTAATCGAGAGGGGAGAACATATCATCCTCTATTGAAAGGACACTATGGGGCTGGAGCAGTGGCTCAGCAGTTGGAGCATTTATTTGGCATGCATGAAGACCCAGGTTTGAACCCCAGCACCACATATGCAACAAAGCATTGCAGAAAAGAATGCCAGATGGAAAAATAAATAAATTTGTTTCTCTCTTTTAAAAAAAAAGAAAAAAAAGACACTATGGCAGAATTATAAGCCTCGTGAGTGGGAATCAGAGGCTGATTTTTAGTTTCAGCTTGCTGTTTCCTAACCCTGTGACATCTGGTGAGATAGTTAAGTTCTCTAATTTTTAGTTTCCTCATCTGTAATACCTAACTTGTAAGTTATTCAGACACTCGGTGCAGTGACGTAGGTCTTTATACTGTTCATATGTAAGTCATTAGTAACACACTCTTGATTCAGAGGATAGACCATTCACAAACAGAGTCAGCCAGAGCCTGGAAACGTTTTAGTATTGAAAAACGCAGTCTAGGCAGTCTCAGGCCAGTATTCACCAACTTCTCCATCTCTCAGTGCAGCTCAAGTATTGGCATCTAAGCAGGGAGCAAATTCCTGCTCCTTCCAGTTCGGGGTAGGTTCAGTTTTATTTTTTTACAGTGGGTGGGTGAAGTGAACTATTTAAGAAAAGGATAACAAAAATTTTAAATGTAAGTAATTATAAGAGCAAGGATTTATTTGGAGCAATAAATATAATCACAATAAATTGCAAATTTTAAAAAATATTATACAATTACACAAACTCATGAGAAGAAATTGAGCTAGTGAATTGTCCTAAGCTGAAGCTGTAGAGACTTCCAAGTACATCTTTTTCTCTTCTTGTCCGTTTCCATGTTCAAAACAAAAACAAAACCCTATAGCTCTTACATTCTTAAACATCATGATTATTCCCTCCTCTGATGCATATAAAATAACTTCCTTATTTGCAAAATTAAGGTGCTAAATATACTACTAACAAATGTTACAAATAAATGTCACATGGATTCTGTGGCTTGCTAAACATTAAACATTCCTGCTACAAATTTGTTTCAGTCCTGCATTAACAAAAATCTGACCAGTATGGGAATTCATTCTAAATTCCGAACAGAGCCATGACAAAAAGACAGTGTTCCTTAGTGGACCAGATGCATACATCAAGGGAAGGCTGTACTGGAGAATTTCTACAAATCCTGGAAAGCAGGATTGAAATGGATAGATAATAGATCTACTATCTAAAAAAAAAAAAATGGAATGCATGGAGTGGGTATTTTCAACTGGTGATCTTGTACAAATTGCTTTAGATTAAAGTCTCATTTTCCAGAAAAGAAAATGTAGCAGTGGGCACCAACAAGAAACTCCACTGTTTCTTTCATAATCCATCCAGAATCCACCAGCCTGATAGAGTGGAAGAATGGAGTCTTGAAGATGCAGCTGAGAGTTATCTTGAAGAGGATACCCAGCTAAGAGGGGGCATCATCTCCAGAAGCTAATCATCTTCATGTGCTGGTGCATCCTAAACAGGTAAAATACATGAGACTCTAAACAAAAGGTGGAAGTGAAAGTGAACCCCATCACCATGACCCCCACATGATCCCCAGGGGTGTATGCTTCCTTCCTTGAAACCTGGGTTCTGCAGACCTAGAACTCCTGCTGCTTTGCAGAAGATAGTTAACCCCCTGGAAACACAGTGAAAATCCCACTGAACTCAAGCTCCGGCTCTGCCCGCTGGTCACTCGGATCTCCTTGCCAAGAGGCAAGATAAAGAAAGAGGTCAAAACACCTGGAGGAGAAATTGAAACTGAACATCAGTAAGAAGTGGTCACTAGGAAATCAGTTGTCAGTTTGTCAGTTATTGGTTGATAGCCTTTTCTTTCTCACTGATTTTAAGATACTTTCTTCATCTTGGTTACTCTGAAAAAAAATTTTAGTGGGTTTTTTTTTA
>PVKS010004083.1:12815-96980 GCA_004027875.1 Aplodontia rufa
TGTGTGGTAGGTTTTATTTCAGGTCACACCATTTGGCACTTCTTGAGAAATTCCTATTTTATTATAATAATTCCTGTAATCACATGTCACTGGGCTCAGACCCTGCACTTTGTCTGCCTTTCTGGCCATTAAAAATAAGAATCTAAGACCTGTTCCTTCTATGAGGTCTTGCCCATATTTATACCTCTGGAATTACACTCTCTTGTATTTTTTTCTTTTTTATCTTTACACAGTTTAGATTTGACAAAACTACTTGATCTAACTCTTGAGCTTCCTGTACTAGGAATGTATCTCTGCATATCTCATTTACCATAATGAGGAAAACATATCAATAATTCCTCATTTTAAAAACATGTCTGAAGGGGCTGGAGCGGTGGCTCAGTGGTTGGAGCACTCCTGGCATGTGCAATACCCCAGATTCAAGCCCCAGCACCCCATACACTACTAAGTGTCAGAGAAACAAAGGCCAGATGTAAAAATAAATAAAATTTATTCTCTCTTTCTCTCTCTCCTTCTTTCCCTTTTTCTCTCTCTAAAAAATAAAAAATTCTGAAATTCACAGACTGTAATTTTTTCAGAAAGTTGTTTTAATAATCAATTTTATTTTATTGGGTTTTGCTTTTAACTTTTAGTTTTTAAAAAACTGAAATTGCATGCATTCCTTGTATATCTTTGAAATTGCTAAAGTTTCACTTTCATGTTGTGACTTGTTGGTACCAAAATGATTATACTGTTCTTTGCAAATCAGATCAACCTATTCCCACATCAAGAATATTCAAAGTGATTAATGTTTCCATTGCTTCATCTTGACTTAGTCTGAATATAGATGAATGGTGAGTACATACAAGGGCTTCAAATTTCATGAGACCCAGCTTAAAAGTTGGCTCATCTTGAGACTTTTCCTGACCTTCCCCTGCCACCCCAGACAAGAACCTCAGGATTTCATGCCAATATTAATTTACCAGTTGGCTGGATTTTCTATCACTATTTACATGTAGGTTGCAGGAGATGCCCAGTCTCTCAAACAGACTGACCACATGTTATGCCTCTTTGTAACTTTAGCACCTAGCATTAGGCCAGCCATACAATAGGTATTCAATAAATGCTTGTTGAATCAGTTCAAGAAGCTTTTAAAGTTATTCAAAAATTTTAAAATTACATTATATTTATTGTTAAATTCAGTGAAATCAAGATAAAAGTCAAAGCATAAATATCCAATTTAATTAAGACAGTACTTTTAAAAATGTAGTTGGAGGACTGGGCACATTGGTGCATGTCTTTAATCCTAGTGGCTTGAGAAACTAAGACAGTAGCATCACAAGTTCAAGACCAGCCTCAACAACTTAGCCAGACCCTAAGCAACTTAGTGAGACCCTGCCTCAAAATAAAAATAAATAAAACGGGATGAGAATGTGTCTCAGTGGTGAATAGCCCCTGGGTTAAATTCCAAGTATTCCCCTCCCCACCCAAAATGTACTTGTAGGGTTTTGAGTTATAATATATCCTGAACTCTATTTGGTGCTACCTGGGTGTCGGAACTGTGGAGCAGTTTTCCAAATGAGGATTTAGCTTCATACCATCTAGAAATACTTGCACGGAGATGCAGCCTTTGAAATCATGAAACTTAATAATCTCTCATTCTTCTCCCTCCTTAATTTTATTCAGAGTATTCATCATGAATTCAAACCATGTAATTTGAACGTTTTCAGGCTCCTTTTCTACCTCACCTGTTCAATTACAATCTCTAGCAAAGTTGATTCTTTGTATCCTGTCGCTGCTGTGTTCCCATCTTTTAAAGTAATGCTTGAGGCCTGGGAATCTCTTAAGAAAAATTTGTTAGTTGACTGGTGTTAGTCAGCCTTCCCTTGCTGTGAGAAAGTAACTGACATAAATCACCTTATAAAGAGGTTTCCTTTGACTCATCTTTTCAGAGATGTCAGCCTGTGGTTGGCTCAGTTGATGGTGGTCTACGGTGAAACGAGCATAATGGTGACAGAGGAGGCTGGCTGCTTGTGCTGGCCTGGAAACAAAGGGAGAGGTGGGGGAGGTGCTAGGAACAAAATGTTTTCTTTAAGGGCACATCCTTGACTTACTTCCTCCAACTAGATCACTCCTCCTGAAGTTCCCATCACCTACCAAAAGCCCATTAAATTATGAATCCATAAATTGATTAGTCCATTTTTGAGGTCAGCACCCTCATGATCCTCCCAAAGGCCCACCTTTGAATACTGCTACATCGAGGACCAAGCCTTCAACATGTGAGTATTTGGGGAACATTTCCGATCCAAACCTGGACATATGGGTAAATGGATAAGTAGGTGGATAGATGGAAGGATTGACGGATGAGAGGGGTAGGCGAATGGATGAATGGCTGGATGATGAATAAATGAGTGATATGTGCAGATGTGAAGAGGGACCTGGAGGAATTCTCACACCTTTATACTCTAGAAATCCTCCCAACCCTTGCATAAAATAACTCAAGTCCCCTGAATTAAACTTTAAGAATCTCTATTTCATTCCTCTTTTGGGAATTTCTGCAGCCATTTACCATGGTCCAGGAGCCAAACTTCTCACCTGTGTGTGTGTTTCTGTTTCTTAGCTAGTCCTGTATTCCTTTTGCATGTCAGTGCAGAATGGCATCAGCCAAGCTCTGGGTAGCAAGTGGTTAGAAGTGAGATACAGTAGGTCTCTTTTGCTGATGTTGCTAGACTTCTAAAAAGCGCAGGAGCACCCATCTACTCACTTATTCAACAAATATTTAGTGAATGCCTATTCCACAATGAGCAGTAGTTCTCAGTACTTGGTTGCAACAGTACACAAAAATTTTAAAATCCCTTTTCTCTGTGGGCTTAAAATCTGTTGGGATTGAGGTGAAGGACCAGGCAAGAGATACAAAACCCAGTAAGTGTAGTGAATAAACTAGACAGTTTGTCAAGTCAGCGATAAATACTAGGGATAGAACCCAGCAAAGTGAGGGGACTGAGGGAGCTGCAAAGGCCATTTTCGCCTGGCGTCTATGTTAGGAATAATTTCCAGGGGGATGAAAATGAAAGGGAAACCTGAGAAAGTTCTACTGCACATGCCACAAGGGCATACACAAATACATCCCATACACGTTAGCTTATCCATGCAGGAAGTCCTCCCTGGCAAATCCATATGGAAGCCTGTAGGTGCAGACACAATTTTTCCTCCCTGCATGGCCAGCTGATTGTCTCCCCCGGAGATGCATCTCTCATAATGTCCCATAGCTTGTGTAACCAACCCCTCCTGACACTTTTAGGAACAAGGAGCTCACCTCTCTCCAACAAAGTCAACTTGATTTTAGATATCTGGGATGGTTCTCACTTTCTTCAGTTAATTAACTGAAATCTGCCTCCATCATCTCCACCCACTGCCATAGTTCCACAAACACTTCAGAGTAAGATGAAAGGAACACAAGCTTTGTAACAGTTAAGGGCTCCCTTTGAGCCACAGCCCCACTCTTTCTAGCTAAGTGACATTCTGCAAGGCACAATTTTTCTGAGCCTTAGGTTTCTCATCTATAAAAGAGGGATAATACCTTACAGGTGCACTGCTATCTCTAAAATTTTAGCTGCATTATGGAAGCTCATTCAATGTTAAAAAGCATGATAAAATAATATTAAAATAAATATTGCACAGGCTCTGCCTTCCACAGGGAGACCTGTTCTTAGGAAAGTCCCCTGTTCCTTCAGCAATGCTGCTAAGTAATTGACCAAAATATCCCAACCTGTTGATACGCCCAGCCTTCTCTATATCCACTCATCCTTTTGCTTGGCCTTCCTGCTATTTAGTGATTATTGGGTTGAGGAAGCATCTTAAAAAAACAAACTACCTCTATGCTTAGGGTGACTGAAACATGTAGGTAACAGGACAGTCTGGACTGAGATTCTGGAGTCCAGGAGCTCCTGATACATACAGCTCAACACCCAGCAAACTGTGCTACCGTGGCCAAGTCATTTTCCTTCTTGGGAACTTGTTTGCTCTATGTAGAAATAGTGAACAAGTTAGACAGAATGGCTCACTTTCTCAGTTGTAGCTCCGATACCTTAAGAGTCTACAAATTGGATGTGGCGGTAGGTACAGTGAGAGAGGAATCCATCTGATCTCTTGCAGTGACACACCAATTCTTTGAATAGCTACAACTTCAGGCAGAGAAGTATCCTGGCATTTTTATAAGCATTTTCCCTTTATAATTTTGAAACTTCAGTGAGACTGCTAAGTGGTCATTTAAATGGCCTTTGATTAATACTAGAAAACGTTCCTTGAGCTTCCATCTCATCACCATCTAAAATGATCTTTGTCTCTTCAAAGAAAATTTGCTTCTAATTATAAGATCATTTACTAAAAAGAAAAGAAATTGAAACGAGCATGTGAAGTAAGTATATATGAATGCCTGTGAGGTATGTGTGCATGCACATACATGTTATGTGTGTTTGTCTAATTTTAAGAAAATTGAGTCAGAAGCCATTAAAATTCTTACAAAGATGATATGATGAGAATTACACTAAAAGGTTTAATGAAAACCCAGACTTATGATCACCTGGCAAGATCAATTTCCAAATGCATCTCTGCAATTGGAGCATTTCCAAAACTGTTTTTGGGAACCCTCTTGTTCATCTCCATAGCAGTGGCTCAAGTCCTTGTTCTCCTAGGAAAGGAGTGAAGGTGTGGGGGGCAGTGTCCCTTGAGGAAGGCAGCTATAGGGTGAGGGAGATCAAGCAGCTTGGATAGTTTATCCAAGAGCACATTAAAGGAAGTCATTGCATTATGAGTCCCTCAAAGTGTTTATGGGAAAACTGTAGATGCATTATAATGTATAATCTTCCTCTGAAAGAGAGTTCTTCCAAAAGAAAAGCTAGGGGAGGAGTAGATTTGGGACTTAAAACAGGCCCTTTCATGTTTTTGGCCTTGATTTCCTCAACCACAGTGGTGGGGTAAATAGATGCTGATGGACACAGTAAGGCTTAACCTGAATATTAATGAAATTATAGGAAAACTTCCAGTTCTGGGAAAATCAAGGAAGGTATCCTGAGGCCAGTGGGATCCACATTCCTGGGCAAAGGAGAGATGTTCCCCAATAAGGAAGGAGTGACAAACTGAAGACTTACTAGGAAACAGGACCAATTCAGAGTGAGTAGGGAAGACGCTGCATTGTGAGGAATGACTCCAGACTTCAGGAGCGGGGGCATTGATTCTAGAAACTTCCATTGAGGGGCTGAACTCACACTTTGGCCAAAGAGACCTGTCTGCTATCATCTGATGAGCCCATTTTTCCTACCTCTAGAACCACAGTAACAAGGATAGGAGAGTCTGACTTTAAAAAGCTTCTAGAGCCCCAAATCACCTTCTTTCAGATCAGGAAGAGTCATGCTATGAGGCCGGATGGGGTTGAGTGGTCACCCATCACCTCCATCATCTCTGACTTTTGGGGAATAAATATTACATGGGGACTCCTAGGGTGAGGAAGGACAGTGGGAAGAAACAGGGATTTCTCTTCTCCCCTGAAGAACTATTCTGCTAAGAGCCTGCTTTAATCATTCACAAAGGACTGACTCAGCCCCTGCCACTCCTCCCTCTTGGCTCAGTCCCCTCAGTAGCAGCAGGGACTCAAGGTTCTCCTTGGTGTCCAGGACTCTGAGATTGCCAGGAAATAGGGCCAAGCTGGGGAGTGATGCATAGTTCTCACGGTGGGTGGGTGGCAGGCCCACGTGCCCACCCCCTTCATAGAAGTCAGGCCTCTTCACAGCTGCAAGTGGCCCCAGAGACACCTCTGCCTTCTGCTCACCATGGAAAGTCCAGCAGGAAATGCTTCAGAACCAGAGGAAGGCCTCTAGTGATGGCTTTCCTTCAGGCCAGGGATCAAGTCAGGGACATCTGTAAAAATATCATCATTCTTTTGAGTAGACCTGGAAAAGGAATCAAAATGAAGCAATTAGTATGAAGACAGTTTCTGCTTTTGACATATGTCAAACTGGTTTTCCAACAGTTCCATCTGAAATTTTTGGTAGCGGATTTTCCCAACTCAAAGTTTAAAAGATAATTGTCCAGTGCTTCAGAGGACAGATGTCCCACCTATAAGTAATTCTAAAGCCTATATCAGCAAGAAATCAGAAAGAAAAACATACATTTTGTTTAAGTTGAGAATGGGGTGAGCCAGCCCAATGAATCATGTTTAACATGTATGTTATTTTACATTAGATTTGTAAAAATTATTGTACAGTAAACGGCTGTTGAACAAACTTGCTCCCCATTGGTAGGTTTATGCAAGAAATGGCAATTAAACAAATTGATCCAGTTGCTTCCTGAATCTTCCACAACCAATGAGGCCTAAGTTGACCTAGGTCCTGGCTACCTCCTGGACCCCATCTATCATCAGCCTTCCTTCTCTTGCTTTATCCAGTTGCATGGCCTTCTTGCTTTTCCTTCAACCTTGTAGAGCATGATCTAACTTGAGAGTCTTGGTCTTTCCTCAGGCTGAGCCTCTCTCTTCTCAGAAATCCACATGGCTCTGTCCGCCCTTCCTAAAGGTCTCAGCAAAGCCTCTTCTGGGCAGACTACCTGAAATAGCAGCTGCTCTCTCTCTCTGTCTCTCCACCTGGCTTCATCTGTCATTGCATTAATCACTGCATGGTGTCATGTTCCAGAACTTTCATTATTTTGCATGTGTCTCTTCCATGAAAAGGTCAACTTCAAGAGGCCGGGGACCTCAGTACTTTCCGGATCCTTTGTGCTTGAAATGGTGCTGGTATACATAGGCCTCTCAATGAGTATATACTGAACAGGAGATTGAGTGCTAGTTTTCTGATAGCATGTAAGTATCACTCATATTATCTTTAAAATGCCCTGTCAAACACTCTCTCTTCATTCACCATCATATCCTCCCATTGTTTTCCCATCTGGTAGTAGAGTTTATGGATTCCTTAGCTCGGATTTTACATCTTGTCTGGTTTCACCTAAATATGCCACATTTTACTGATTTCTTCTTGTCTATACCTTCCCTCCCTGAATTTTAAACCTCTGAAATGTAGCAACATGTCCTTGTCCATTTATTTTTCCAGGACTGAGCCAATTCCCATATGCACAGTAAGTCTTACAAATATTCATTAAATGAATGGTCTGAGGAAAGATATTCCAAGCAAAGAGAAAAGAATGAGCAGAAACAGGAAGAAGGAGTATCTGACATTTTGGGACTTTTGAGGGCAGAGTGGTTGGGAGTGAAATTTGAAAAAATTTCTGTTTAATCTGGAAGCCGGCTTCAAGCACTTACAAATTTTTTTAGTTTTGAGCAATTATTTGTTCTAAGCTTTGGCTGCCCAACTGTAATCCAGGATTAGATCCACCTGCTCATAGGACTAAGTCATGTAAGGTAGGTGAGTGCCTGGCGTGTGGGTTTTCTTCCTTCTTGCTGGTGCAACATGGCTCTACATTCTCCGAGGGTGAAAGTCAATTCCTGGGCCTGGAAAGTTCCTCCAAATCACATTAGCTCTGAGGGTTACTTCAACCTGAACTACATGGCCGTCCAAGATGTCTGTGTGATCACTCAAGGAAGTCCTCACCCCAGAGTCTTCCTGGGAGCAAGACACACGCACAAGTTGCTCCTTTGGCTCTTTTTTTAATTTAACTATCAGTTGAAGAACAGAATCTTTGCATCCCTTGGAAGAGGGCTATGTTCAGTTCAACATTTTAAAAATTCTTTCAACTTCCATTCGCTTCTTTAATTTTTATCTCAAAAGAAAATTCTTCTTCTGCGTGATCTACTTCTGGGTGTATCTCATAATGACAAAAGAGGATTTCTTCAAAACTAACCTATGATTCCATTTGTACAGTGTTAGAGGACTTCTTTGGTGACAGTAAATCCCATTGTCTCCCATTTGAGCTCTGAATCCACAAGGAAAGAAGCACTGGTGTCGAACAGGAGTCCTGGTCTCAGTATTAGTGATGGACAAGGGTCACTAGGAAAGATGAAATTAGTTCTACATGAGTTTCTGATTCTTTTCCTTAAGTTCCAGACTTGAGACCCACACCTGAGGTGAGTTAGGTCTCACAGGGTTCAGTTACCTAGAACATCACCACTTGTTGTGTTGAGTATGGAGAATACAAAAGACAAAGATCATTAGTGAGTAACATTGTTTATTCGGTCCAGAAGAGAAATGTCCACCAAAGGAAACTCTCACCATTTCACCCATGAGAGACAGGAGCCAAGAAGGGACCCTTTTAAGTGGGATGAAGTTTCTATGTTATTCCTGGCAAGGTAATGGAGGGAGGGGTGGAGATACTGCTCTAGCTGTTCTCCTGCCTTTACCCTACCTCGAAGATCCCTAATCCTCATGCATTCTTCTCCTAGTGTATGGTTCCTTCTTTGCTAATTCTAATTTAAGCTATATCCAGTTCTGATTTTTACTCATATTATCCTGTTTGGAACCATTAACTATTTTTTTGTCAGCACATTCCTAGATTTGTCTAATTTCATATTTTCTGGGTTAAGGAATTCCAATAATTAGCTCTGAGGACCAAGATCAACTCCATGAGAATCAGAAAGATTTTCCAGCAATGGAAAAAGCTTCTCCAGTGTTTCTGATGAACAACTTGAGACCCTCTGAGCTCTGCTTTCTCATCTGGTAAATAAATAGCTCATTATTCTACCATGTGTGACCACTTTGCACTTTCTCTGATGGCCTTCACCTAGGCATTTGGCCAACCCCAAGGTCAGGAGCATTCCTAATTGTCATTCAGCTTTCCCGGGGGCTTTCTCTCATGCTGGTTTTCATCAGAGGGCAATCTAATGAGTATATCTACCAGCCACAGACCTAAGATGTTAATTAAATTGCTGAGTACCCCACTTTCTCCAAGAGCACTGGAACAAAACTAAGCACCCAAAAAAGCCTAGATGCCAGTTTCCAGGGACCATGGGAGCCTGGGAAGGAGTTCTGTGATCACAGTGACCAAGAGATGAAGGAGGAGAAGGTTGGACTCACAAGAAGAAGAAGGTGATCCCCAAGGGCAAAGAGGACCAAACATTTCACAGTTGTCCTTTGGCAACTAATAAGCAGCGTGACAGCAATGATAATAACTCCCTGTACTATATTATACAGTGAGTCCTTCCTTCCCATGGGGAACTTGGGTCTATTACAGTTATCTTGGTAATTAGAGAGGCACTGACTCTAGGGAGAACAAGCACTGGCGCTGGTATTAATTTTCTGGTGTTACCATTCCTTGAGGCTGGGACCTTGGGCGGTTCACCTTACCTCTTGGTACCTCAGCTTCCTCTTCTGGAAGATGGGTATGATGATACCTGCAACACAAGTTACGGTATTGCTCAAATGGGACTCAGAATACAAGAAGGCTTTGGAAACTTAAATACGAAATAAACTAAGGGTATCGTTATTGCTAATAATTATTATTACTCCATCATTCCTGCAAAGCATATAAAGGGGTGAATAGATCCCTTTCTGCATTTTAAAAATGAGAAAATAGAGGTACAGAAGCCTAAGAGATTTAATGCTGGAAAATATGTTGAGCTGCAGAAACAACTGGACTTGAATCCCATTTACCAGCCATGTTATCTAGGAGTAGTAACTTAAATTTTCTAAACTTCAGTATTTATCTACAAAAATGCTGTTTTGTGGAAATTGCCTGAGATGAAATATGTAAAATAACTGATACATTATCTGATATCTGAGAGGTGCTCAAAAATTTTTGTAAGTATTTAACTATGTCTGTTCTATAAAGCTCTGATATTTCAACCACTCTTTTTATCATAAACTTAGTACTCTATTTTTCTGTTGTTTCTGCAAGATCATGAAATCCATAGTTCTTAACACTTTTACTTCTTGGATCAATTGGCTTTTATGCACAGCACTACAAAAAAAAAAAGAGAGAGTCACACATAGAAAGTTGGAGACATTGTCATTCAGCTTGACACGTGTGAATTGTTTCCCTTTTGTTACTTACAGAATGTTATTAGTAGCAATGCTTAAAGGCCAATTTAATTTATATTGATTATAGATTATATAGGACAAAAGGGTGTTCCCTACTGCTTAAAAATTAGTTTTTAGAGAAGGAAAACTTGGGGGCTGGAGTGGTGGCTCAGCCATTACGGCGCTTACCCGACATGTACGAGTACGCGTGTTCAAACCCAAAACCAGGGACAAAACGACGTCTTGGAGCAACTTAAAGTCACATGAAAAACTATTAAAATTAATTTTTTTCTCTCTTTCTCACTGTCCCTCTCTTTTTAAAAAAAGAAAAACAAAGAAAACTTGGTGTGAAACAAACCATGGATGTTCCAAATCAAAAGTTTTGGAGCATAGTGAGAGGGCATCCAGGCCTCCTCTGATCAATCCCAGCAGCACGGGAAGAGGTTAACTGAGGCTGGGGGAGGACCAGTGCACCCAGCAATTCTGGGCACTGTGAATTCCATCTCCTCTCTGTCACCATCTGGGTTCTCTTATTTCTTTCACACTGCTGTGATCAATCGACAATCAACTGATGCCATTTGTCTGAGGACTTTGAATGATCAGAGAGATAATAAGATTTAAAACTTGTTCTGAGCTTCCTGGAAAAGAAGACTTTGGTATCAACATTTAGATACAATCCTAAGGGGCAAGCCCAGCTCAGATCTGGGCAAAGGAAGAGAGAGAGAGAGAGAACGCGCACGCTTGTGTCTGTGTATACATGCATGCGTGTGTGTGTGTGTGTGTGTGTTCTCATGAACACCACTCCCCTTTCCCAGAGCTTTGCTTCCTGCCAAGGAGAGCAGGGAAGAGCAAGGCTGAGGACAAGGAGTGGGGGCAGGAGGAGCCAGAGCTGTGGGCTGAACCTGGATCATGGGTGGGTTCTGGCTACGGGCATGGTTCCCTCTCCCTGAGACTCGGCCTTTCCCTCCTTGCCCAGTGAATATGTCCTCCTGCTGCTCTCCAGACAACTGGCCTCTTCCAGAGAAGACTCTAGGACTCCATCAGCCCTGTCTTCTCCTGTTAAAAATTCAAAAAGCAGCTGTGTTCCTCTCCCCTGAGCAAAAATATACCCCCTTCATGGCATTGACCAGGAGTGTGCTTTTTTAAAATATTCATTTGGGTGAGTGATCTTAGTTTGTCTCACTCACCAGGTTGAAAGCTTCCTTGGAGTAATGGCTTTTACTAGTGTGCTTAGATACATGGTAGATTCTACATAAATACTTGTTAAATATGAATGAATGGATGAATGGATGAATGAATGAATAATGAATGAACTAATGATTTACTGAGTCAATCAACCAATGATCTTAGAGCATTTCTCCTACTCAGAGAATGGGAGCCATAAAGCCTATTCTGTCTGCCTCTTAGACAAGATGCAGGACTACCAAGGCACAAAACCAGAATGGGGCTGTATCTGCTGAAAACATTCCCCTTAGGAAATCTGGAGACTGAAGGTTTTAATTATAGTTCTGTTCTCCAGATGTGATTGGTCTGGAGAAAGATCTAAGCATTGGATTTTTTTTTCAAATTCCCAGGTGATTCTAAAGGGTAGTCCAGCTTGAGCTCCACTGCACTAATACGTAGGGAGTCTCAAGTGGTATCTTGGTCTGTGCCTTCCAGTTCCTGTTTAATGGGCAGCAGAAAAAACCTGCAAATAGATTCTGACATTACAATGTGCTGAGGACTGGCAGGAAATTTTGCACTAGCAATTATAAGATTAAATGAAGAGAAAGCAAATTGTCTGCTTAGGTAGGTTGTTCAGGGATGACTCTTAGGGACCATGCTCTCATTCCATTCTGACCTATAACACCTACAACTCAGAATCCACCAGGGAGAGCCAGGAGCCTTCCAGACATGGCAGCAAACAGCAAGACCAAAGGATCTTTACACATCTATGAGCTGAAATGCTATAGGCTGCTGTGGGATATGGGAAATGATGCCAAATTCAACAATCTGATTTACGTTCTCGCTCATGAGGGGACAGGCAGTTCCACAACTCTTTGATGGAAGAAGGGATCAAACCAACGGTCAAGTGCAAAAGATAATATGGAAAGACTGTTCAAAAGCAATCAGCTGGCAGCGGTCCATGAGCTCAAGCCATGGTGGTGGGTGGTTTAGGCAGGTGTTTCCCCAAGTGTGGCCACCCAACCAGCAACACCAGCATCACTTGGGAACTGGTTGGAAATGCAGTTTCTCAGGCCCCACTTCAGACCTATCAAATCACAATCTCTGGGTACAACCCAGTACTCATATTTTCATAGGCCCCACGTTGATTTTGATGCAGACTACATGTAGCTTGAAGTCTGCCGTGTATCGAAGTCCTAATGTGATGAAGCTTATTTTTTTTAAATATAATTCACAGAGGTTGATATAAGGGGCTTTGGGTGCAATTTTTATTTATTGGGAAATAAACGTAGGTTTTGAGATACTCAAGAGGCCTTAAGTCATAGGAGATTCCCCTTCAGGACTCAAGATAGCACATCCCATGGCAGGCAGGTGCTTCTGCGTAGCAGCAGAGGGAGAGGATGGCTTGCTCAGGGAAGCAGGGTGAGCACAGGACCTCCCCCAGCCACAGCCTGCCAAGCGTGCCTATGGGTCTGGAAATCAGGGCAAGGCAAGATTCCCACGTACAAAATTAGATCTTGGAAACAGGTTAGTTACGTTGGACAAACTTAGCACGAAGGAATGTTATCACTGTGCAGATCTACACAGATCTGTATTGAAACCATCCAGTCTTTCAAAGAGACAGCCACCAACCAGGGAGAGTAGTGGCATTATCAGATACCCGTGCTTCACCCCACATGGAAGAATCAGGGAACTGAGTTTCTGTAGACTGTCTGCAGCTGGTGTCTCCGGGCCACCATGAGACTATCTATCCCTTCCATTCTGTGAACATGTGGCCCTCAGGTGGATAAGTCCTTTGCAATTCCTGTCTAAAGTCTCCCAAAGTCTTCTAGAACAGCAACCAATTGCAGTGTTTTATTTTTTAGAGGCAGACTATAATTACTGCGTGAAATGATTGGATCAGCGGAGCCTGTGGCATTCTCAGACAACTGGGAAGGGAGCACTGGCCTCTGTGCAGACTTTCATCTCAGCCTCAGGTCATCAACTTTCAGCACCTCATCGCTTTGCCACCTTCATCTCCTCCATGCTCTGACCACTTCCGTGGCACAGGGAGGAAACAGGAAGGGTTTGAACCAGATCCACCTGAGCTGGGTCCAAAGCGTGGCAGCTGGGGGTCACTTCACTGCTCTGAACCTTGGTTATCTGAAAAATAGGGAAAATAATCCACCAAGATGATATTTATGAGAAACAAGGACAATAAAAGCCCTACTCTAAGAATCAATAAATATGGATGGTTTTCCTTCTTTGGGACTGATGTGAACATTAAGATTATATGTGGGAAAAGAGCTTTGTGATCATTTTTCTTCTCTTTTCTTTCTAATTTGACCTCCAAATCCTTCTTTACCATGGTTTTGGTTTGAATAGAAGTTATATGATGCTATCTTTAGAAAGCTGCTCACGGGACTGGAGTGGTGCCTCCGTGGTTATGGTGATTCCCTGGCATGCGTGAGGATGCAGGTTCGAACCCTAGCAACACGTGCATGACAAAGTGTTGGAGCAATGAAACCACATGAAAAACTAAATAAAATTAACTCTTTTTGTTTCACCGTCGCTCTCTCTTGAAAAAAAAAAAGAAGAAGTCCATCACCAAGGATAGTGCCCTCAGCAGGTATGCTTGATGGTGTTTCTCTCTTTTCATCCCTACAGCGATAGGTTAACACTCTTCTTTTTAACAGCTAAGGAGTTATCTGTGTCTTTGGGGACTCTGCAGTTGGTCAGTATCAGAGCAGCTTTGAGCCCAGTTCTAGAGTCTGATGCTCCGGTTTGCATGGCTGGGAGATGCCTGGCGATTCCTGCAGCCCTGGTGCTATGCTATGTCCATGACGGGCAGGTCCCAGGTAACCCGGCAACACACAGGCAGCGCCAGGGTTGGAGCTCTCCGCTGCTAAGGTTCAATCCAGTGCTCTGATTCTCTGCTCTGGGTATTTCAGTCACACTTTCCAGACCATGGCAGGCAAGACCTAAGTTGTCTTTCTAACATCAGCACCCATGAATCTTGGGTTTGACAAAGAAATCTGAGTCTGCTTTCTCTGTTAAGTTTCTAATCCCAGGATGGGGTGGGGTGGGGAGGATGGCAGGAGGGGGAGTGCTTTAGAAGCTTAGTTCCTGTTTATCCATGTGCCATTCTTTCAGTCCCTGAGGCTATAAAATCCATTTAGAAAGATTAAATATATGGGATGGAGGACAGAGAAAGGGGAGCTAAGGGGGAGGCAGCTAGAGAGAAGAAAGAATTTTTGAAGCATTAGAGTAAAGAGCCTAAGATGTTACTCATTCTCAAATAAGTCTCACTTCTCAAAGACAAGTCGTTCCTTGGGAAATCATGGGCAGGTGGAAACCTCTTGGATGATTCTTTTTGTGCTTGAACCTGGCTTTGCTTTCCAGCATTCTCAGGTGCACTGGGGGCCCTGGGAAGGGAGAGGGTTTTTCAAAAGACACTTCCACCTTCTAATCTCTGTGCCTACAAACCAAATATTGATTTATTTAGTAAACCAGCCTGTGGAGGACAGATTCTAAAGCCCTGTTTACTCAGCAGTTGGGCCCCCCTGACAGCTGTTCACCAGGGATTATGATGTCACAGAGGTAATTACACTATAAACAGGGGACAGGACAGCGGGAGAAGAAAGCAGGAAAGGGAGCTGTGGGCTGTTACCAGGCAACACCAAATATGTAACCTGAAACCCAGCAAGCGTGTAAATTTCCTTAGGAGCCTCCCAAATGTCCTCACTTGTCCCAACCCTCAGTTTCAGTTTCAGTTTGTTTATTTGGGCTTCCTAAGTCGCCAGTGTGAAGATGAGAATGTTGGGAGAGAAAAGAGAAAGCAAAGAAACGCAGGAAAGGAGGGGTGGTGCCTTCTGCAGAAAGCAGTAGAGTCAGTGTCCACAGGTGGGGTAGTGGGTGCGGCAGCCAAGCACAGCCCGCCAAGTTGAACCTGGGAAAGAAGGCAAAGGAAAAACGGAAATTAAAAGTAAGGCGACGAACTCGATTAAACAGGGAAAGAGAAGAAGAGTCTAATGGAGGATCAGATCCCAGGGTCAGGAAGGAGCCCCTGGAGTCCCCTCGTCCACAGTCCCACCTAGTGGTTGCCCCACAACGTTACACCTCCTGTGAGGAGGCTCCCTGGGGCAGCCCCACCTTTCCGTGGGCAGCTTCCCCAGAGCATTCTTAGGTTGAGCCCAGATCAGCCTCCCTGTTCCAAACAGCTCCCCAACCCCATTCATTCAGCGTCTCCTGCTCAGGAAAAGTCCCTCATTGCCCAACAGAGATTTGGCAACAACCACCAGGATGCCCAGTGTTTTTTTCCCCCTGGATTCTCATCCTAACAATAGTTTTCCCAGTGGATATTTTCAGGCAAAATGACCTCTTGCTCAGATTCCACCATTTTCAATTTGTGAATGCTCCTTTTGAAATCTGGGATTTAGAGACAGACTCGCTCTCTCAGGTGAGATCTGACCTTTCCAAGGGAGGATCAGTCACATTCCCTGCTTCTCAGCTCCATCTCTCGTCCCCTCTGCAGAGAACCACAGAGATGACCAGGAGCTGTCTGGAGTGGGCTGGAGATTTGTTACCTTTTGCGGAATTCTGCAATCTGGTTATTAATTGTTGAAATCTGCCATGGTGAAAGTATTTATAGTACACTATGCACAAGCGATACGAATCAGCTGTGCCCCCAAACAGCTGGTTCACCACTGTCCCTGACCAACCACTTTCATCACCTTTGGGGTTCCATGCTTCACAGGCTCTCTACAGCCAGAGAGCCCAATGCAATGCTGAACTTCGTCCAAAGAAACTGTCCCAGTTAAATCTAAAGAAAATGGGAAAGGATTTTAGTTCCTCTTGACTGTTCTCCATGTAGTGACCATCTTTGCCAACTGAGAACAGTTCCTTTGGGACTGGTTTATTTTACAGCCACATGAATCTTCATAGGGCATACCAGAAGCCAGATGCTGAATGACCAGGTTGAAAAAAATAAAAAAGAAAGGCAGGAAAAGAAAAAGAGAGAAATCAGTTCCTGAACGGAATCGTACAGGCTTCTCCTTCTGGCATAAGGACAAACACAGCAGCTGCTGCAGGTCATGGCTTTTCTGCAAACTTGGGAATTTTGTCAAATTTCTTGCCCAAATTTCCAGTCGTAAATGACTAGAGTGACACTTCAGCGACAGCCCTCAATTGCAGCCGGGGCTCAGCCACTCCCTTGGTTTTTGACTGGAAGCCTGTCACTTTCCCTCTCGAGGCCTCAGTTTCCCTCTCGGTCAGCAGTGAGGGTGGAGTTAGGAACTGTGACTCGAGGGGTGTTGCAGCTGGCTCCAGCATGGGCCACAATATCCACATTCTGACCAGCGCTGCACACAGAAGGAGGCTCTGGGCTCTGGGTGAGCAGCGTTTTTCCACCAGCTCATTTTCACCGCATGGACTCGCTTTCCTCTCCACTCCTCCTGTTGTCCTGGGGATGGTTTGTTTGTTGTGACCGGCTTCTCCTCGGATGCTCTGCAAATGCTGATGAAATTGTCCTCAATATTGCAGCCCTGGGCCATGTTATCTCCCCCCAAATCTCACCAAGGCCAGACTAAATTTAAGTCCTTCCCTGAACCAGGCACAAGAAGGTGCTCCACCCTGCCTTAAATGCAGCAGAGGTCTGGGGGCCTTGGCAAAGCTTCCATTCCTCTGCAGATTCTGTCTGGGGACTCTACCTGTGCCAGGCCCAAGAGCCAAAGCACCCAGTTTTCTTTCCCACCTCTGTGGCAGCCTAGAGAGCACCCTAAGACGGGCACTCTGCATCTTCCTACCATGTTCCTTTCCAGAGCCCAGGTCTAGAGGTGAGTCCCACAACCTTGGGCAGCCCACTCTGACCTCTCCCCCAGCCACCCATGCCAGCTCCAGCCAACCTGTTGCTCAGCACCATATTCCCACTCCCCAAATTCCTCTTCTCACTCGTGTCCCTATGAGCTGATTCCTTCCAGTGTCCGGTCAGATGTTTCTTCCATACATCATTGCCTCTGACCACCAAGTATTTCCTATATTTACTCCTTCCGCAGGATGCTAGGTCAAAGCACAGGACTTTGTTTTGTTCATTGCTGGATACTTGGTGCCTACAACAGTGTCTGGCACATAATACATACACCATGAATGTTTGCTGAGCAAAGGAATGTACAGCCTGTTCTCCTCATTCACAGATTTTATTTATAACTATAAATCAATGCTCATGGCAATTTCATAGACATGTGCAGAGTGGTGAAAATTTTAGTTGCCCCAAACACCTGTACCCTTCTGAGGTTGAGCCAGGCAGCAAAGTCTTGCTTCAGCTTTCAAGTTGCAATCAACTGTCCTATTTGAAAGGTATTTGTTGTTACATATTTCACATTTTTGTGCTTTTTCTTAAAGATTTCATTGGCTCCCAAACACAACATTGAGGTGCTGTCTACTGTTTCTAAATGCAAGAAGGCTGTGATGTGTCTTACAGAGAAAATATGTGTATTAGATAGCTTCATTTGCTTTACATATTTGCAATTACATTTTCTTTACAAATTGCAAATTTTTATATATATATATATCATACACATTGCAAATACATACATTTGCAATCTCCTGGGGCAAATGCATTTTTGTGTGCTCAAAAGCATTTCTCTTTATACTTGTCCTGATTTTGAAGAGTCCATCAAATTCCTCATCCACTCTGCTACTATCTGTCACTGAGCTTACATCAAGTTTTGAATTACACAAGGAGCAGCTTTTTGTGATGTCGATTTTCCCTCCTTCCTAAGGAGTATATTTCTTTACAATAAATTCCCTGAAGTGGGATTACTAATTTAACAGGTGCAAATAATTGTATGGCCCTGAGAGTAGATTTTAATGGTGGTGATAGGAAGAGCCTTCTTGGTGGACAAACAGCTGACTGCGTGTGCATTGGTCTTAGGGACACACAAGAGATTCACCCCTTCTCCTGTAGTTTTCCATTTCTCCAAAAATTCATCATGGGTGAAGCCTTGCTCATCATCTCATCTTATTGAGGAGGGAAATTGAGGCTGGAGATAAGAGGCAGGTTGTTCGAAGTGATACGGCCAGTCAGTGCCACATGAGGACTGGAGCCCAGGCCCACAGAATCTCAGGTAAGCTTCCTTCCCATTCCCTCCTGGCTAAGATGAAAATGAGGGTGCTTCTACCAGGTGTAGTAATGCTGCTCCCTCAGGCTTTCTGGATCCATTATTTTGGAAAAGGAATCATGACAGATATGCTTTGATTTTTACTAAAAAGAGTAAACATACTGTTCTGTTCACTCTTTCCCCTTTTAATTTCTGTGTTGACATAACGACAATGAGAACATAGAAAAAGTTCTTCTGTAGTTGATAAGTGTACCTCAAAGGCCCATGTGTTAAAAGCTTAGTCCCCACCCCATGGCACTATTGGGAGGTGGTGGAACCTATAAGTTATAGGGCTGAGTTGGAAATCTGGATATACTCAGGTGTGCTCTTGAAATGGAATTGGGCCCCTGGCATATCTTTCTCTCTCTTTTCCTAGCTACCATGAGGTGAGCAGTTTCATTCTCCACAGCTCCTGCCAAGATGTACTGCCTTACTACAGGCCCAAAAGCAAAGCAAGAGAAACTGATCATGGACTGAAATCTCCAAAACTGGAAAGCAAAATAAAACTTACCTCTTTACAAGTTTATTATTTCAGGTATTTTGTTATAGCAATGGAAAGCTGACTGACATAGTCTCTGTGCTCAAGAACAGACTACAATATCATAAAGGCCAAGGGAGACTAAACCTGACCGGCATACTATCCCTCTATCTGACATTTAAACTTTTGTCACTCAACTGTTTCTTTCCTGTAGGAGGGACAAAGATTGCAACTTTGAAGCAAACACAGAGCAGTACTTTTCTGATATGAAGATAATGACTGTATACACATGAATCATGACACCAGTAATTACTGGTGTCATGGCCGGGCCTCGGGGAGTTGTCTACTCTATTAGTACAGTTTTCAAATCACTCTAGAATTTAGCTGTCTACTGTGCTATGGAGAATTTCTGATAAAATCAGAATAGAGCAGAAACAGAATATTTCAATTTTATACAGAACTTTTCTGATTTCACAAAGTACAGTTCAAGTACAATTCCAACCAAGGAAGAAAATTCTCCTTCAAGGACCTAGTCTCAGTGCTAGGCCAATAAAACCAATGATTCTCCAGCTGGCATTGAGTGAGAGCAGAGTATTTGCAGATGTCTACTTCAGTTACAATCTTGAGCTAAGGATGAGATGCTCCAATTTGCCATCCTAAGGATTTTATTGACATGAGGACAAATTTTCTACTTTTTCTCTGTAGAAGTTAGCAGCCCTGTTTTTGCCCAATATTGCCTGTTCTTATAGGAAAGAAAGAAGGGAGAAAGGGAGGGAGGGATTTAAGAAGAAATAACATCCTTTGAGTTCCACAGAAATTCCTCATATAAAATAAAAATATACATTGATGGTAAAAATGCATATTTTATTCCCTTAAAATTTAGTAAAAAATGTTTTCTTTCAACCAAAATTGAAGGCTTCTCTTCTTTCCATTTGGATATAATTAACTTTTATTGCTAACATAAGCTGTCATGTATGTCTAGAATAAAGAGAAGACTTTTCCATGAAGACAGTTCTTATTTGTCTATAAAGATACTTGCAGACTCTAATATTGGCACCAAGAATATTAGCCAGTGTTATAGCTATTTCATCAGGATCCATCAATAACTATTTATCTATTAAACACTGCATACTAAGCACTGCACCTGGGGGGTAAGAAACATATAATGAATAGAACACAAATTTAATCAACTTGTTTAGTTCCCATATGATGACAACAAAATTTCCCTACTGGATCCTCCTGTTGAAGAGCCCAGAAGGGAAGGAGGTGACAGACAAGCAAAAAATATTTAATGTTGTATGATAAGGAAATAATATAAAGAAGTATAAACTCTAAAATAATACAGAAATAGAGGAATTAATGGTTGGGGGAGGGGACAGAGGTGACTATGGAAGATTCCACTGAGGAGGTCACTGCTGACTTGTGAGTTTGGAGGAAAACCAGGAATGCTCCGGATAAATAAGGTGGAGAAGGAAAGGACACATTAGAAAGTTGGAGCCTTCACTGTAAAGGCAAAGAAATATTACTGAACATGGGAGGGACAGGAACATTAGATCAGAGGAATAGATAGAGATATGATGACCAAGGCCTCTGAATGGCATGGTAAACACTTGGAACTCTACCACACAGCACCAAAACAATTCCAGAACTCTTGTAGGCAGCAGTCTGTCAGCTATGATGAAGGGAGCAAGTATACCAAAGGGAAGAAAATCTCATAGGTAAGAGCTTTGCAAAGCTTCATGGACTCATGGAGCAGAAGTGGGGAAGGGAGAGCAGAGGAGGCCATGTCTGGGCACTCAACTGGAAAAGCAAGGACCCAATAAGCTGAAAGCCTATATGACAAGTCGTCATCTCTTAAGAGGGATCAGGAAATGGCTGAGCCTCTTCATGACCTACATGGTGGCCTTCACAACCCACCTATAACCTCTGAGCTTTTTCTTCCTTAACAAATTCATAATCCTACAGGGGAAGGGAAGCAGAAGTTGTTCACTAGTTTTCTATGGGCCTAATGGATGGATGTCTCTCTGGTTAGAAAGGGACATTAGTAGAAATCAGGCAAGGTTGAGTCTCACTGCCTCATGAGTGGCAAGGTAAGACTTATTTGACCACCAAGGACTTCAGTATGGCTGTTGTCAATAAGAAGGTGATGCTACATGGAAATATTGAGGAGCCAGGGATCTGAGTGTCTTCCCTCCATGCCCCTATGAAAATTTGATGAAACTGGACACATTATTCTTGCTTGATGGATTTTCTGGGAGGGGAAAAAAAAAGTCAAGATGATTGGATTAACCCAAGGTTGTGCTTTAGTGGAAAAGCTCTTTCCTGATTTTCTTCTGACTAAATTAGCAAATTATGTGTGCCCTCCTGAATATGTATATATTTGGAAAAATAGAAAAAGTAAATGTATTTAAAGGGCACAGATGACAAAACAGGAAGAAGAATGCAACATTTATAGCACATATACTTCTCCTTCCATTTATGTCTAGTGAGTCTATCAGATATCTCCGTAGAGAGCCAAGAGGAGAACATTATTCATAGTCCTAGGTCAAAGTGATAGAGGCCTAACAGACTAGAAAAACCATGATGTGTCTAATGAATTGTCCTAAAAGTTCAGAAGGGCATAAGAATAAATGGCTTTGGTACACAATGGGGTAAAGAGATGATGAGGGTTATAAACCATCATTCTGTGTGATGCACCATGGAATATACTAGAAGCATTGTTAAATTTTTTTATTAGACCAATCTTTGAAAGAGAATGCCTCATAATTTTAATTTCAATTATTGTAACTCACATCACTAGATTCTGGTTATACCAGCCCTGCTACTCAAAAGTATTTACAACAATTGGCAGTTCTTTTACATGTAAGCTCACAAATTACACTTAAAAGTATTGATAATTTCTACTAATCTTTTATTTTGAACATGACATGAATGGAGATGAATGTGGAAGTGAAGTATCTTATGAACCTTCCATTTTGATCTAAAGGGCAGATTTGTCACCACATGAAAGCACAGTAGGTAATTACCAGGTGGTTGAAATGACAATTAACTCCATCCTTAATAATTATAATTTGACAGGCAATAAATCAAGATGGCGGCCATCTGTAAATAAACACCCACGGAGCCAGCTGAATAATATTGCACAATAGCTTAACCTCATAAAACTAGCAAACTAGTTCTGACGAGCGAGCAACTAAATCTCTTAAAGACCAGAGAGAAACAAATTTTTGGGTCACCATGTTCCTACAGTTGTCAGCTGGACACAATTGAGGACCCAGTGTTGTTTTGTTTTGTTTTTATTTGATTTTTTTTCTAGGCCAATTGTTGTTTTCCAGAAAACATTAACTCATTTTAAAATAAAGCATTATGAATTTTTTTTTTGTCCAAGTGAAACTGTTCTTACAAATAGCTTTACCCCAGGGACCTACATACCCTTTAGCCTTGACCACAGAGTAGTATCTACATAAGCTATTGACCCTCTTTCTCAAAAACCTCTCCTCACTTACCTTTCATCACACTCCTCTACTCTTTGTTTCAAGATTCTTTCCTAGATTTTAATAATTATAATGGCATTCATATCATTAAGAAGAACAGCCTACATTCTTTGTTACCTTCTGCTAAAAGACTTATATATGCATGCATCTTATTTGTTACTCCTCCGAACACCCCCCTGAAGTAGAAATCTATGTTTTCCCCATTACCCTTAAGAATATGGAGGAGAAAATGATTCAATCACTTTTCAGGTTGATATAGTTGGTAAATTGTGGAGCAAATATTTTAACTCAAATCTATTCCCTCAAAGACATTGCCCTCAACTCTGTTACTTCATCTGCAAAATCTTCATTATTTTTTCCAAATTTTATATTGATCCTTTAATTTTTTTTTACTAGACATCTTTTCATTGATCTGCCTTAGCTACTCCCAGACACCACCTATCACATCATTGCCAAGGGACCCAAATCTGTCTTTAACCCAGATCACCTTCTCAATGTTAGATTCTCATAGAACATACTGCTGTAATCCCTTCCTGGATTCATTCTTTCATTCAGCAAATGCATATTAGGTAACTTGCCATCAGGCACAGTTAAAGGCATAAGGAATATGGTGGGAAACAAAGAAGGACCCAGTGTCCTCTTGAAAAATCTGTTATAGAAGCAAGAGAATAAAGGGAAGACAAACCATAGATAAAAGTTAAAATTAAAATAATGTGGTAGATGATGATATATGCTAAATAGAAAGAAGGGTATTGAGAGATCAGAAGTTGGAGGGAGCCTATCTCTTAGACGAGGTGGTCATAGCAGGCCTCACTGAGTAGATAACATTGAAACAAAGGCCTAAAGGAGGTGAGGGAGCTAATTAGTTAGGCAGTTGAGGAACAGCCCTTCCAGCAAAGGAATGGTCACTGGAAAGAACCCTAGGAAGGAAAGTGTTGGTCATATCTGAGGAACACCAAGGAATCCAATATGGCAGAATGTTACCAGAGAAGGCTGGAATAGGAAGAGAGGAAGTCTTGGTCACAGGGAATGGGGAGATGTGGGTCAGGAAGAACACCACTGTAAATACTTTAGGATTTTACTCTGAATGAGATGGGTTGTCCTTGGAAGGCTTTGGGAAGCTTCCCCTGAGATCTGGTTTCTCTGTAAAAGGACCACACATGCTGCTGTGCTGAGAACAAGTTGAAGGAGACCAAGGTGGTGGTGGCTTCCATAAGAGTGGTAGCCATGAAGATGGTGAGAAGTGATCAGAGACTGAATATATTTTGAAGTGAAGACAAAAGAATTTGATGAAGAATTGGATATTGAATGTGACATAAAGGAATCATGGAAGCTTCTCAATTATTTGCTGAGAAGGAGAAGTTCAATGAAAGCGGGGCTCAGGGGTGGGAGTGAGGATAAGATCATCAGATTTATACTGAATATTCCCTGGTGGTTTTTGTACACACATGTACAAACCAGACCCCTATTATTTCCCATTCAAATTACACACACACACACACACACACACACACACACACACACACTCCTACATCTCCCTCATTGGCATTAGCAGTATTACTATCTATCCAGGCATTTATGCCAGATTTAAAGTCCTTTGCTGGTGCTGCCCTCTCCCTCATTCCAACATTTGAGCATCCCTTAGTTCATCCCTCTCAATGTTAGTCAAGTTCTCACTCCATGATGACACTTTGTCTTCCTGGGCCAGGGCATGAATCCTTCCCTCAATCTAGGTGGTCTACTCAATCACCCTCTAACCTTGACGAAGGTCAGCTTCTTTAAGGAACAACTGGAATAGATGTCTTCTTCTTTTTGTTCTTCCATGAGGCCACCAGAAAAATTGGCTGCTCACTCTTCTTACTCAAGTATAATTATCAAGCCAATATAACTTTTTCTATTTCGGGCATTTGTTGGTACTTGCAGTAAAGTGTGCATGTGGGAGTGATGAGAAATGAGGCCAGAGGAGGAAAAAAAGAATGAGATCATGCAGGACCTCAAGTGTCATGCTAAAAGACTATATTTCTGCAGTTGATTAGGGAAGAAGAGCAGAGCTTCAAGACAGCGTAGGACTTGGTTAAGTGGGAGTCTTCAAGGATCCACTCCAGTGAGCTGGAGGGGAAAATAAATTAAGCAATACCTGATGGTGCTCCTACAATAAACAGAGGTAGTAGAGACAGAGGAAGTGGAAGAGATCTGGCTTTTCTGATCTAGACTCCATAGAGTTTGTGAATGATAGATTACATTTACTGAGCCTTGTCATTTAAAACACACAATCACTTTCTCAACCATCTCCTGGGAGAAATAGCACCTATCCCCATTGTACAAAGAGATCAAACTAAGATGCAGATAGATTGAATAAGTTGCCTAAGTCACACAGCTATTAAGTAGTGAAGTCTGTATTTAAATACAGGCATTTACCAGGACCCAAGCTCCTCTACCTCCTACAACATAGTCAATTAGTATAAAACTGCACTTAGCTGCACAAGAACATTTTCCTAACCCATATCAACCCAAATTGAATGTCAACTTCAATATTTTTAGGAAAATCACCTTTCCAACATATACTGTTTGTGAATGGTGCATGCTATAACTTATGTTTATATGGATGCTTAGCCACTATATGATGTTTTTCTTAGTCTTTTTTTCCCCTTCAGTCAAATGAGGGGAAACATCTAGCATATGGAAGCATTTCCACACTGCAAGCTATGCTGAAGGAGAATATTATGCAATTTGCAAACACTGTCAAATGAAATATAAATATGCATTAGAAAAATGCTACATGGAGACAAAAATATCTTTGTATCTATGATTCATTCAGTCAATCATTTTTCATTCAACAAACATTAATCAGTCACCCATGTTATGGCAGGGGCAGTGGTGAGCAGTGCGAAGAGAGCAATGAATAAGAACCCTTTCATAAGGAAACTCATACTCTGTGAGTTTTATTTTTGAGTGGCTATGGCTGGATGAAAATATTGCAATTGACTCTCCTTAACCATCTCAAAGATGAACAGAGCTCTGTGCTTTGATTCAGGTGAACCCATAGTTTATAGCCCAGCTCCACATTTCCATGCCACCCTATCTATCTTAGCTTCAGTTTTCTAAACTGAAAAGAAGATACTATCTTTCAGGGTGATTGTGAGAGTAGAGTCTATGCCTAGCTCCTACCGACCCGTTTGAGCCAATGTAAGTTAAGTTGAATGACCACTGTGGCTTTTTATTTTTCAATCACCAATACCACTTTCAAGGGTCTAGTCAAAATTCACAAAATACCATTTGTTTCCATGTGTTCCTAAACTAGCAAAGAGCAATAACAGAAAATCTCCCTGGTGGTTTCAGTTAGGGAGATGACCTATCAGGAACTGAGCTGGCAGAATTCTTGCAAAAGCAGCCCATGCCTTGTCCATAGCAAATGCTCTTTAGAAGGAAAGTTGATTCTTTTTTTAACCTCAGCTTCTGAAAGGGAATGAAACTTGCCAAAGAAACGGTGAGGACTTGCCAGGAAAGGAATAGCTACCTATGAACCATGACCCCATAGAGTGACAAAATTGGATTTTTTTCCTAAAGCTGTCCCAATAGGTTATCCTGGATAAATGACACCAGAAAAATGATTGGTTCTCCCCTGATAGGGGCCCTCAGTAATCAAGGCTCTGGAAGCAAATAGGGCCATTCATCACCCATCTACAAAGTATGCGTCAATAGGAGACACCCCAGAAATCTGATAGCCAATAATGGGCAGATGTTCCCCTGCCACCACATGACAGTCATCTTGCCATGGAAGAGGGAGGGCACCAAAGAATATTGAACACGTTATTGTCCAGCATTTTTGTCAGGCTTTTTTGCTTGAGCACAACTTGTTTCGTTCCAATAATATTCAAGTGGGTTGTGATTGTTATTATTATTTCCTGTTTCCTGGATGAGAAGACTGAAACTCAGAGGGGTAAGTGGGAATTCTCCTTAAGCTGTTCAACAGGATCAATATGATCTCTACATTTTACCACTAGTAGGTGGGATTAGAATCCAGGTCTCTATGACATCAAAACCTATATCATTGTACTATCTTAGAGTAAAATTGAAAATCAGTTGGGATATGCTCCCTGATTATTCTCCATTTTTCAGATCACTTTCTTTCCCCGCAATAGATCTCTGCCCCTTTCTGTCTATCATATGTTATAAACGAAATCAAACACATGGTCAAGTGTGGGTGAGCAAGGCAGAAATTTTACTTCGCAGAAGGGCAAAAGAATACGCCTCCAGCACGGAAGTGATGGGTTTTTAATTCTGACCTGACGCCATACTCCCCTTTGCTCTAATTGGAGGAGCTCAGGTGCACAATTTGTGCGATTGGCTGTGATTAGGTGGAGGCAGGTATAAAGAGGAAGTAGGCAGTGACTGGGAGAGAGTGGGGATGGGGGTCGCCACACATGTGGTGAGGGTCGTTCACCGGAAGAGGATGGGTGGATACCGGAAGGGGTCCTTGGAAAGAGGTGGGCAGACACAGGTGGGCGTACACAGGTGAAGGGGTTACTATCTTCAAAGGGGGAGGGGGATCTAATATGGAAGTAGTGGGTTATACATCACAATCTTTCAAATTTGACAGAAAAGACATACATCTTACACGTGGACCCCTGAGCAGGCTGACTTCCACAAGTATCACATTCTCTGTTGCCCTTGTATTTTTGGTTGTCCTTGGCCAGTGGGAAGCATCAGCAAGGAATCAGAAATAGAAAGATTAGGATATCTATTTTCTTGTCTCCTCCTACCCTTCTTTGCTTCCCTCCTACATCCACAGGTCCTATTAAGCCACCTTCTTTCCAGGACTCCAGTCTTCAAGTCCTGCCCCTTGCCCACTTCTGCCTGGGACAGTAAGACCTTCCCACTGTTGACAATTCCCACATCCCTAACCATTCTGTATTGATAATCTTAGCCTTGTTCATGCATCTGTGGATATTCTCTTCATGAAATTACCTCGACTAAACTCTTTAGAGGATGCCATTTTTATTTCCTGCTAAAACTCTATTGATATACTGAGTGAAAACTATTGCATATTTAATTCTGCCATTCTTGAGCCTCTTAAATTGGGCTTTTGGTATCCAATCAAAAGCATCCATTTGTATCTGAGAGAAATGGATCAGCTGAGATTGCATGAGCACATTCCATTTGGATGTGCAGAGCCCACTGGAGGGACAATAAACTCCCCACATTATTGGCAACCACTGTGGTGAATGAAATTTCCCAGTTGCTCTTGGAATGCGATGTTTTTCTGTGAAGCCATGCTAAGAAGATGAAATCCAAAGAATATGAAAACACACTTTACAGACCCTGCCAAAAGTTCTCTAAAATGTATGCAAAATGGAGCTGAAAGCATTTGTAACT
This sequence comes from Aplodontia rufa, assembly GCA_004027875.1. Lineage (NCBI taxonomy): Eukaryota > Metazoa > Chordata > Mammalia > Rodentia > Aplodontiidae > Aplodontia > Aplodontia rufa. Next base: position 40,402 of record PVKS010004083.1, read on the forward strand.
GTGTCATAGAAAGTGAGGCTTTGGTTGGGAGAATTTGACTGATATCACTTGAGCTCTCCTGCTATTGACTTTTGGAAATGATGAGTGAGTAATTTGAAAATGAACTGAGAAATAGTCCAGCCTTCGTGACGGTTTTGAAGTTCTCGCTGGGTTCCTACCCAATAGTAGTTAGTTCATGAAACACGTAAATCAAACGGGCCAAGTGTGGAATCTGAAGTCACACCTCAGTGGATCTGCTAGGTGAAGGCCAAGGCTCTGTTTACACAAGCTGAAATAAGTGGAGATTTTAGCTCCTCATTAAAAAACAAAACAAAACAAAAAAACTACTTCTCACCCTCCAAAGACAGCGCACCAAAAATATCGCCAGCTACTTCTCATGAAAATTACCTGCACGATAGTCTTATCTCCTGCCTTAATCCACACACCAAGAGTATCACATGGAGAGTTCCAGGCAGGACATGCAGTGGTGGCCTTCTGGGAAAGTCTCAGGAGACAGTGTTGCTGATTTAGGGGTTCTTCATTCTTGTGGCTCTTGGCATTGATGCTCTCTCTTCTGAAGAGAACACCTTTATGTTTTATAAGATCTGCTTCTTTTCTCAACCCACTGATCAATTAGCCCACTCTAAAGTTTGCTTTACAAACTTTTATGGCTTTATACTCACAGTAGAGCAGGCAGTAAGTGCTCATGTTTTTGCATAAATAAATATGAGCACTTTGTGAATGTATTTATATTTCTACTCTATGTCAGTTGGGAGGTAGGGAGGGGGACATGAGTTTGTCTCAACTGCTGGAACATTGGAAGAGCTCTATCTTCATCCATCACCTAGCTATGTGGAATCAGGCAAGTGTCACATCGCCTCTGGCTTTCCCCATCCACACACCAGGGACACAAACTTGCTTCACTGCATTGTTGTGATGATTAAATATAACCTTTGCGAGGGACCTAACATGATGACAAACTCATGGAAGACATCCCTGTCTCCAGCCCATGGTGTCTTTTCTGCACTGATGCCATGAACCATCTGGTAATGGGATGAGGAGGATGGAGGAGATCAGGGAAGGGTCTTCATTTGGAGGAAATCTGGGTTTAGTGGACAATCTGGTTCCACTCTGCTGACATCTTAGACCTTGTACTCAGGCAACCCTCCTCAGGCTTTCCTAGAGGGCTGGTATTATTTTTAAGTGGTTAACTGATGTCTGGTTACTAGGAATATTTCAGATGATAAAATTTACATCTTATCTAATTTTTCCACCTTTGAATCCTCTCCTATTTCACCAACAAATGCCATTTTATCCCTGATAGTTCACTAAGTCTCTGATATCATATGTGTCTCCAATGCCACTTGAGTTCTTCCCCTATTTCAATCATCTTTTATAAACATGTCCTGAATGCCAGTCACAGAACTAGGTGTGGAGAATTCAGTAAAGGATAATATCATGTGGTCCTTCTGTAAAAAAAAGTTCACATTCCAGCACGGGAAACAAATCAACAAATAAATTGTACAACGTAGAATTTATCTCTCATGACAGAGGGATATAGGAGGTGTTAAAGCCAGGACCAGGAAAGATTAAGGCAAGTGAGGCACTAGGGTGCAAAATGTAAGGTGGTTCCCAATGTTATGGTCTTGGGACTAGCAGAGTAGCACTTGTACCACCGTGGAATGAGGGTCTCCTTAAATTTTATGTCAAACTCACATCACTCACTACATGTTCAGCCTGGCCTTGGTAGAAACATAAAGGAGTAAAAAAGAGGAACTCTATGAAATCCAAGAAAGTTTCTCAGAGCAGGTATCTTTGAATTTATACGTTGAGAAAAGACAGAAGTTAGCCAGAGAGAGAAAGACAGGTGGGGTGGACAGAGGAGTCAGCAAATGCATGATCGTAAGAGTGAAAGACAACTGAGAACGTAGATGCACCTACAAGGAGACTGACAATCATGACAAGGTGTAAGTGTTTTGGAGCAAAGGGCGGCAGAGTGGGGACTGGTTAGGGAAGGGACACATGCTGGTATACAGAATTCAGGAGAGAGATTAGAACAATCAAGTAATTTATCATTGAACCAAGACATGCTTGAGAGTGACACAAAATCAAACCTGTGTGTGTGTGTGTGTGTGTGGGCACGCGTATGGATACTGCACCAGCCTTACATAGCAAGCCAATGTCTCGTGACATCATCTTCAGTGTGCCCCAGGTGTTGCATATACTTCACTCTATTTTGAATTTGCAGCAGACCTAGGGGTAAAGGAGGATGCCAAGAAAATGGCTTTGTAATCAGGAGCCAATAAGACCATTCTCTAAATGAAAGTTTTAGAATAATATTGAAGCCAGCATGACTCCCCATACATGAAAGCCATGTGGGCAGTTCAGCAAAGATCCTCCTACCTGTGAACAGTTCTCCACTTCAAAATGTGAATGTGTTATGAGTTTTAATATTTTAGCGCTAAAAGGATTGCCATGATTCTGTCCATAGAAGTGAATGGACTAGTAATTTTAAAAGTTTATTTGAAGCATGAGGCCAGTGGCCAATACACATCCATGTTATCTTACAAGGAGCTCCAGAGATTTCTGGCCCTGCCATGTTGACACATGGCTGGTGAATGCAATGGGATTCTGGACCTAAATGACATTTGGACACAGAGACTATAAGGAGTTGTGAAGAATACCATTTATGTAATATTTAATACTAAAACTGGTCTTTTGAAATATATTATCTCTTGCCCTCACAAAATTACATGTGAGCATTTTAAATCTATTTTGCTTTTTATTATTAAATAAGGGGGAGCAGAGAGAGTAGTATAATAAACACCTAGAAGCACATCACCTGCTTTGAAGTAATTATTCTAATCATGTGCACACACACATGATTTCCACAGTAGAGTATAGATATCAGGATATTTCACCCTCAAATACTTTGTTACACATTACTAAACAACAAGATAAGTTTCCTTCAAATATCACCTCATAAAAAGTACTAGCGAAATCAGCAGCGATTCCCCAGCATTGACTCATACAATTTTCATCTTCACATTTGCATTCTAAATCTTCCCAGTTTTGTCTTCAAGATTATGTAAGATCATTTATTGCATTAACTTATTATGTCTCTTACCTCTCAGCCTTTCTTTAATCTAGAACACTCCTAATTTCCTGCAACCAATGAAGAGGCCAGGTCAGTTGTTATGAAGGATGTACATTTTCTGATTTGCTCCCTCATGGTGTCATTTAAACATAATACCTAATCCTTCTTTTATTTTCCCACTAAGCCGGATGTTGAATCTAAAGGTTAAGTTATATGCATGTTAAAAGTTTTGGGCAACAATATGTCATAAATGAGTCTCCTTCATATTATATCACCTTTGGAAGCATAACACATCTAATTGCACATAAAGGATATTGGTGAGACCAACATCATTTAAACCGAGCCCATTTAGAAGAGCACTTTGATTATGGAAGTTTAGTAATGTGCTTGAATTCATACAGTTAGTGAGAGACTGAAGCAGAATTCATTGTGTTACCTACCCATATAAGCCTGGAATCAAGAGCTGATAAACAGAGTCTCAAAATATCCTAAATGGATGGAATAGAACTAAATGATGAGACACACAAGTAAAACTGCACAGCGTGACTAGGCTTCGATGGTGGCAGATGGGAATGGGGCTGTGCGTTGTGACTAGTTAAACAGTGACCCAACAATAGTGGAAAACTTTTTGAAATCTTATATTATAGTCAGGTGTAGAAATAAAGCAAACTTTGTAATACTGGCTTACAGACCAATTGGTACTACCATGGTGAAGACAGTCAGAGGCTGGTGAGAGGCATCACCCCCAATGTTCTTGCCTGGCAAATACTGGGCAGTTAATAGGTCTTTGCTGAATCAACGAAGGTATTTGGTTGAGTGTTGAGTCCTCGTTCATCTTCAACCCAACAGCCAATCAATCCAGAGTGCCGTTGCTTCCAGTTCCTCCATGTATCTGGATTCCATCTACTCTTCCATGTTGCTTCCCTCACTGCTTCCAGGCAAGTTACCCTGTGTCTCCTAAAACTGCTACAACAGCACCCAATGGGTCAACTCTTGTCCACTGATGCCCCTTTCCAATCCCTTCTCCTCACTGCTGCCAAGTAATGCTTAACTCTGCAAATTGGATTTAACATCAGGTTTAAACCCTTTCAGTGCCTTCCAATTACACTTAGGATAAAATTCGAAGATGAGTCTTCCCTTGTCTTAAGAGACTCCCTTCCCTCTGCTTCTCCAGTCTCATCTTTCCCTTTACTTCTTTTTGTTGTTTTGCTCTAACTCCCTTGGGTTCCCTTCTTTCTTGAACATCTCCATCTGTTCTCCACTTCTGAGGTTTACAAACCCTGTTCCCTCTGCCTGGTATCTTTTTCTTCTCACTGTTTTATACCACAGATGCCTCTACAATTTCATCCCCAATGACAGTTCTTTAAGGGTTCTTTCCCCAATCCCAGACTGGGTGACACATCCTTATTAAAGATCTCCACTTATTGCCTTGCTTTTTACTTCGAATTTGTGATTAAATGATGGCCAACGCAATTGTACTATGTATGAATGTCTTTCTAAGGTATAAGTTCTGAGCAGTAAGAGACCCTGTGGTCACAATCATGTGTGTATCCCCAGAACTCTCTAGAGCTCTAACTCAAGGTAAGTGCTCAATGCAAGTTCATGGAAGGAATAACAATCCCTGAATGGCAATTATGATTTTTTGACTTTGCAATGGCTCAAAATGGATACACATTTAGCAGAAAACATACTTCAAATTTTGAAGTTTCATCTTTTCCCAGGCTAGTGATAAGTGGCATTACTCTCTCCCAGTGCTAGACAGTGGTTCTCAATCAACCACAGAACCAGGAGGTTCAACCACAGCTACGTTATAGAGAGTGAGTGAAGGAAGGAAGGAAGGAAGAAATTTATCATATCATACGTCTAATCAATACAAAATTTCTAAAACTGATTAGTGCCTGTGGTCCTCAAGCGTCTGTAGTTTTAGCTTGGTAAGCCTCCTTTTATCAAAGAGCGATATGCAACATTAGGGGCCTGCATGCTCTCAGACTGCAGCAAGCAAAGCTATGCGGCAGTTCTCCCCTTCATCTATGTCAACTGCAACTGGTAAGCATGATAGGAAGAGCCAGGACTGTTCAAGGTAACTATCTTTTCAGATTGGGGGTTAGGACAGAGAGGAGGAAAGGCTGTCAGGGGCGATTTTCCAAATGAGAAGATTCCTGACATGGGCTGTAGGGTTGTTTATGAGTTGGTGGAGTGGGGGTGGGGAGATAGATGTGATTGGCAGTCCAGGCAGATGGAATAGCACGTGCAGAGGCATGGAGGGAAGAGAGTACGTGGTAGTGTTGGAGCACTGCAAGTATCTGATGTGACTGAAGAGCAGGCAACGAGGTAACGGGGTCTGGAAATCACAGAGGTCTCTAACCAGGCTTAGACTTGACCCAGAGTGCAACGGGAAACCAATGAAGGATGCATAACAAGGTATGGCAGGGCCAGATAGGAATTTTTAAACAATCACACACAGTATGGCTCAGAAGAAGAAGAAAGACGCACACTCCAAATTCAATTTGGTGAGTGTATTGAATTCAATTTATTACTCGACTTTGTCAGGGCATGTGCTTTTGTGCTGCTTTTTCCACTTGCCAAACCAAACACGCCTATAGCACTGTGTGGAAGTAGCATCATCTATTCCTTAACCCTTTCCTTCTCTAGCACCGGGAGGGTTGAATTAACACAGTGTCTGATCACTTGCACGTGGAGAAGCGCCCCTTCCTGCTGTCCTAGAGAGTTGGGCTCTGCGGCTGGGTCTGTAGTTTTTATTTATGTAGCCAGAGCTAGAAACATGGAAAACAACAGCCTCCATGCACGTGGAAGGGTTTCCCTGCAGGAATCTGAACTGGCAGCTATTTTAATTAGCAACACATTTTATAAGGGCAGAATCAGAAATGGAAACATGTCAAGACCTCTTTTGCTATTGAGTTTGGCAGACTCCTATGAGTGTGCCTGGATAAGGTAATCAACTCTCAACTCTCCTTCATCTCTCCCAAAGGAATCGTGCACAGAAAGAGCTCTCTGTATGTAGAACCCCCTTGGGAGTTGGAGGATTGCTATATCACACACCAAAGGCTGAGAGCTCAGGCGTCCTCCTGGAGCCAGTTCTGGGAGATCAAATCTTATCATGGCAGGCCTAAAGTCATTCCTCTTTGATATAGCACCATACCAAATGCTCTGCTCTCACTCCCCTTCTGGATATGCAACCAGTTTACTGTATCTGTCTAACATCCGCTTTGCATGTAAACAATGATTTCTCCTTTTTATTGCCATATGATTTCCCAGAATCCTAAAGATAATATATATGTATATATAATGCATATATTTGTACATATATGCATGTATATGCATATATGTACATATATACTTGCAATATACTAAGATGACTCAGAGTGTACTCATACCATCTTAAAATGAATGGGAGTTATGTGTACTGTTCTAACAGGAAGATCTCTTAGAAGAATGGATTGAGCCAACAGGCTGCCATTTTGTATTCACTTATCTATTCATGTCACAGTCACTGAACCTCTCTGTGTCAGACATATGCTAAGTACAAGGGATATAAAGAAACAGGTCTCTGCCCATGAGAAACTCCCAAGGAAAGACTTATGGACTGATTTGAAACCAAGTGGCAAGGGTAGTAATGAACACACACACAAGGTTCTGAGGTCAACAAGTGTCAGAAACCAACCTGAGTCAACTTAATAAAGACACAGAAGTTGTTAAAGAGAAAATACTGTGTTAAATTCAAAGTCATATTTTGAGAGCAACCAGGGCTGTAACATCATAGATGGAGCTATTTTCTCAAGAAGAACAGAGAGGAAAAGAAATCCTTCTGTTCTAAAAACCAAAATGCACTGTAATTGCTAACATGTACTTCAGGAAATACTGATTTTGCAGTGTGTTCCATATTTAGACCAAAGATGCCCTAACTGTGGCCCATCAGGCAAGGACATCACAGCAACATAAAAAGCCCATTAAAGAAAGCAGCATGAATAAAATGTGCTGGTGTCCGATTCCTGCAATTTCTAGTTCCCAGCAAGCCCTTGTTCCGCCCACAACATCTCCTGAAATGTAAAGGGACTTTGCAAGGAACCCTTCTCCATCAGGCTATCAACCTGAGCACCTAAATTATTATTTTTTGAAAAAGACTCTTCCTTTCTGGTCCAGCCACATATAAATGATGATTTGTCACAGTGCCTCAGAAACCAAGGGATTAAAAGCTCTTGTTAATCCATTTTGGAGTACATTTGAGTCAAAACAAAAGAGAGAAGCTTTGATTTTTAGATCCACTGAATATCAGTTGTCTTGATATTTAGAGTACTCTAAAATATGAGATTACTTTCGCGTTGAGAAGCTGGGAGCCTCAGCCAGAGGTCCTGGCAGAAAATGCAAATCTTCTCAAGCAGGGGCTACGGTGAGAGTGAGGATGGTATTGGCACGATCTTGTTCATTCTCACGCACCCACTCAATCAACACATGGCTCATTTTGGGCTCCTCCTGCCAGTGGGGCTCTGCAGAGACCTGAGGATGGGCAAAGTAGGGTCACTAAACACACGTTGCTTCCAGGACAGTAGGAGGGGTGGTCAAGAAGCAGGACAGGAAAACACAAAAGCAGAGTGTCCTAAACAGGTGATAGCATGCTAGAGAAGTTTGGAAGTGGTTTCTTTTGTTTTTTGTTTGTTTGTTGTTTCTTTTATAAGAGAGAGGGACAGTGAGAGACAGAGAGAGAAAGACAGAATCAATTTTATTTAGCTTTTCATGTGGCCTTTGTCGCTTAGACTCTTTGTTGTGTTAGTGGTACTGGGGTTTGAACCTGCGTACTCATGCATGTCCGGCAAGTACTGTAACCACTGAGCCACTGCTCCAGCCCCTTGGTCAAGTTTTTGAGTATTAATGAATGTTAGTATTTTTCATCTGAAGGAAAAAATAGGATAATAAGAATATTCACCGTACAGACTTGTGGTGTATACACAGTTCACAAAGACAAGAATAGCTTGTTGAATGGAGAATATAGAATTTATGCTAGGCCTTAGGGGTGATTTTCATGCTTGATAAATAATGTAAATGACATATTTTGAAGGAAATACACATTAGCTATATAAAATATAGAAACTGTAAGAAATGATGAAGAAAACTAAGCTCCAATTCCCATTTCTAAAGATGAACACTATTGAACTGTTGATAAACTTCATAGTTTTCTTTCAAATATTTTGTTATGTATAAAAATAAGTGATAGAGTTAAATTCCTATGTTTTACAATCAAATAAACTCTTTTGTAGTTTTCTAATAATACTTATTTAGAGGGCCTCTTCCATTCTCTCCATTCTGAAATTTGTATCCTATATTTTAATACATACTGTGGAGAGTACATTATAGCTAAGGCTTTCTAACTGCCTCCACAACTCAAGGACAACAAGACCAGATAAAGTAGTATATTAGGACTAAAAGAAAAAAGTTTTTTAAAAAGAAAACAAACCACAGGAAAAAGCTGTAAGGGAAAATACAGATTATTTTTAGTATATATTGTGCACTGGTTTGGGGTTTTTTTAGGGGGGCAGTCAGAGGCTTGTAAAGCTAAATTAGACTTTCTTTTTCTTCTAAGGACAAAATTCCCTTTTAGTAAACTAAAGCTGACCAAAAGCAGCTAGACAATCTTACTAAACTGGTTATTATGGTTTGGATGAAACGTGTCTCCCCCAAAAGCTCGTGTGAGACAATGTAGGAAAACTCAGAGGCAAAATGATTGGGTTATGGGAGCCCTAACCCAATAGTGAGTCAATTCCCTGGATTAGCTGGCAGCTGAAGGCTGGAGGGAGTGCCTGCAGGAGACAGGTCATTGGGGGCTTGCCTTTGCGATATATATTTTGCATGTAGTGTGTAGAATCTTTCTCTCTCTGCTCCTTGGATATTTTGCTTCTCTCAAGCCCCAAAGAATGGAGTCGACCTTCTGTGGATTAAGATCTCCAAAACCATGCGCCCTTAAATAAACTTTTCCTCCTAAAATTGATCTCGCCAGGTCTTTTCATCAAAGCAGTGAAAAAACGGACTAAAACTTTGGTTAAGGAATGGAAAAGAAAGGAAACCGATGCCTATCACACTTCCACTCACATGACAAGATGAAATACCACTTCCTTCTCCCAGCATCCCTGAGAGGTGGGAGTCAGGAACCCATTCCACATGAGGAGACCGATCATAGTGAGGAAAGTGACCCGCCTTGAGTAATAGGCAGCTGAGCTCAATCTGGAACTAAAATAACCTTCATAGTCTGCAACTGGAGCACAGAGAGACCCCAGCTGTCACCATCTTAGTAGTCCTAACTTCAAATTTGAATTTTACAAGCGATATAAATAATAGGACAGTGTAGCACATTCTCAAAGCTGGGAACCTCCAGCTCGTATGGATTCTCCTCCCCACTGCTTGCCTCTTGGCCTCCATGGGTTCTTGGCCTCTTGCTCCCTGATACTGGCACCCAGAAACCTTCTCTATTCAAACCTACCAGGCCCTCCACTCAGGGAAGCAGCTGGATCTCTTTGGCTGGAAGAGGTCTACTTCTGCCCTGCCCTCCACCACACCATTGGTCTACAGGCATAGTGGGGGTTAGTGTCTAGTATGCATCCTACAGCATCTTTGAATGAGGCAAAACCCTATGTCTCTGCCATGGACTAGGAGCTCCATGTCATGCCTGCAAGGTGATTCACTTGGGACCTCTCACCTACTCACATCTAGGCAGGAAAGGTGTCCCTGTTTTGTTCCCTTAGTGGATTTCCATTCACTCTGGAATGGCAATCCTATGGCAAGGGGAGATAGACTTCTCTTTCTGAGGCCTCCTGTTTTCACTTTCCATGGGCTCAGCCAATTCTATGGCCACCTACCAAGAATCCAGATCAGAATGACCTCAAAGCCTCTTTCCTGTGACGTTCCAAAAGGATAGCATTCATGAAGGGTAAGGTCTGTGTTTGAAGTCAGAGACCTTCAGCCAACCTCACAATTGTCCAAACAGGAGATTGGCAGCTCGGCTGCAGTGACTCTGGGACCCCACATTCCTGTGCACGTTGCAGTCTCGATGGTGCTCACGTTGTCCTTCCTTCCCTCTCCTCATTGAGCAGTCCCTCTGGTTTCACGCAATTCTTCATCTGCACTGTGCTTCAGGAAGTCATGCCAGTGGCTGGGATTAGATGAAGACAGACCTGAGAGGGCTCGGGAAGGCTTGTGCTCACAGCAAGGAGGAACTGAACAGGGAGAAGGCAAAGGGAACAGAGATCAGGGAGGGGTGATGAACCATCGTGGTTCATGTAGGATGAAGGGTTTTCCAGGATGTGGAACTTTCAGTGCCAAACCCAGGAGAGTCTTAGACAAGCTAGGACAGGTGATCATCTAGAAGGTCAAATCCCAGAAGCAGCGATAACAGAACCAGCATTTTGCAGATAGCAGAGCTCTTGCCCTTCATGATTAGATCTCATCCCAGCAACAACCAAATGAAAAAGGCAGATTGGTTATTATTACATCTCATTTATGAAGATATGGCTTTAGAGAATGCAAATGACTTACCCCAAAGCAAATAGGAAGTATCAAATTAAGACTGCAAATCCAGATCAGCTGGTGAAACAAAATAATTGGGTTCCATGACCCATTAAGTGTACTAAGGAAGAAAAAGAGACAGATTTTCTAGTTGACCTGGAGAAGAATGTTTCCTGGGGGGAGGGGGTGAGGAATGCAAGGAGAGAAGGGACTGTATTGGGACAGGCCAGGGAAGATGAGTTTGGATCTGAGAATGCCACGCTATGCATTTGCTGAGCTGCCAAGTTCCTCAGTGGCCTGACGTCTAGAAGGTGATCAGCCAACATGATGTTTGCCTAATCCATCTCGGATGCTGGAAAACTCTGAGATGCACCTTGGCAGTAACATTCTGCTTCCATTCAGGAAATTTTCTGGGTCACCTTCCTGATAAGGTTAAGTGTAGAAACTGGCAGTTGCTGGGACAGTACAGTGGACAGGAAGTAAGCAGTGTGTGCCTAGCGCTTTCCAAAGGCCAAAGTGTGAGAACCAAAAAGCAGCCCAAAAGGGGGGGGGCAAAGGTCGAGATGGGCTCTTGAGGGGTTTTTTGTTTTTGTTTTCACTTATCCGTTTATTTTTTTTAACTATCAGTTTCCAGAAACTGCTACATTCAAGGAATACAGTCACAGTCCTGCCATTGAGAAACCCATTACCCATGGCTGGAGTTCGGAGGTATTAGTCAGGGTCACAGCGCAGGTCAATACAGCATTTGGGGGGGACTCTCTAGCAGAAGTGCAGAAAACAAGACACTGAAGAATGAGTTTTAAAAATCCAGGTAGAAAGGGTAGGAAAACACAATTCATTATTTTTTTCATTCATTCTGCAAACATTCTACAATGTGCCCAGCCCTCTGTGAAGTGAATTGTCTTAGAAAGCAACTCAAAACAATTTGATTCCAACCTCCATTATACTTTGATTCCTCCAAAGAGGACAGTGACTCTGAAGAAGGGTAAGGATTGCAGCAGCTGAGTCCAGAGATAAGTTCCCCTGGGGTTCTCTGTAGCAAGTTTACACTCGGGAAGAGAATTTATGGAAAGGATATGGCAAACATAGAAACTACCATGCTTTAAACATACACTACATTCCCAGAACTGGACCACATTGCATTTTAAACTCGTTTATTAAATTTTGCTCCAGATACCCAAACAGAAACTCAGACAGGTTGTTTATGTAGCCAAAGATTGCACAGCCAATAAGTAACAGAGACCAGTGTGTTTCTGATTGATATCTGACACTCTTCCCACAGCACTGGATGACCCCCAAAGCGTGTAACTGGTGTGTAACCATTTAACTGTGAAATTCTCCACCTCATATCTTACATTGCATCTGACCCTCTATTTTCATGATTATTGTTACAAATTCATAAATAGCAAAGGAGACTTGTGGCAATTCTATGTCACAACAGAATTATTCCAGTGTTCTTGGGGACTCTTCCAGTAGGGAGTAGCTGGATGAAATTAATGAATGGTTGAGCTTTAAGATCTTCTCTACTCTTGAAATGCCCGTTCCCTAAAACCCAGCACACAAGGCTCAAAAATCAATCCTGATGACTTTCACTTGTCACCGGTGCATTTGAAATTTCCCCCCCAACTCTCCAACCTTCTTTGTTTGCTTTTCATTCATTTGGTTGATTGCTTTACTGTGGATTTTTAAAATTTTACCAAAATGCTATTAGAGGTTAGTAAAGTTAAGCAAGACCTCACACTATCAATCTATGCTATTCAAAGCATATGCAGGCACGGACTGTTTTGTGAATATTACTCCTCTTGGTTACAATTTATGACAACCCAACAGAGCTTTTTCTATAAACAAAGTTGCAATTACAAACTTTAAAAAAGAAAAAAAAAGAGTATTTGGGCAAATCACAGGGAAAGGCTAGATCTCTGAAATTGACTCTTGGTTTGGGAAGAAGTGGCAGGCAGGCGGGTGGGGAGGAAGCGAATCAGTCCAGAGAGGCAGCCCAGCCTCGCTTCTGTGGCTGAGAACTTTGACTCCAACTTCCATCTGGTTTCCATAAGGCAAGGGAGCTTGGCGAGTGGCGAGCCACGTCACTGGCGCACGTGCCCATCCTGACCACGAGCGCCTCAAAGCTGCCCAGAGTGGGCACGCTTCCTTGGGTTCCTCTGCACAGTCTGGGGCAGGAAGACTTGCTTCCTAGAGAAGCCAAGTATTTCCAGCAGGTTCACAAAGAACTACCTGCTGAAGTCCATCGAAAATGACCCAGTGTTCCAAATTGTTCTAGAAATGTCAAGCCAGGGTTCTAACACCTCTGTGGCAGTTACTTCTTTTTTTCTTATAATTTTTTTTAATTAAGGAGTTGAGTTATTACACAATCATAAATGCTTATAAAGTAACAACATGGTATGCATATGTTCTGAAACCAGAATTACCCCCACACCACCCACACCTCAGTCTCTCGATTCTTCTATACGTGGCAGTGACTTCTATCTGGTGTGTTCACAAGCAACAGGGCATATGTGACAGGGCAGAAACTTGGATCCAGATTCATGTGACACAAGTCATTAATTCTGTTCCTCAGTGATAAAATAAATTAACTCATTTGAAAAATATGAGAGTATCTTAATTTGTGAAATTTCCGAGAAGATTGTGACATTCTGTATAAGCTCTTCTATGCACAGTTGGTGCTATTAAATGATAGTTATCATTACAGTTGAAATAATGCTTTCCTCCAAGATTATAATTGATTAAAATATTTTCACAGTGTGTCCAGTGTCCTGTACCTATATCACCTCCATTAATCTTTTGAACTCATCTGTGTTGTTTTCATGTTACACTATTTACAGTGACTCGGTTCAAAGAATCGTGGAATATTTGATTTGAAAGGAATCTTCCCACTCCGTCATGAGGATGTTGGAGTAAAGAGATATCACAGTAAGTCAGTGCAGATCCAGAGCTTCCCCAGTATCCTGGCTCTCAATTTCCTGTATCACCTACTCTCATCAATCTTTCTGAAGTTACAATAATTGTAACTGTCCTTCTAAAAGCTTTATTGTGGAATGGTGGAGCTGAGATAGGTCTGTGTGCTAACATCATTGATAGCACTGATGTGGGTTGAAAGACCCCTAATGCCCCCAACCAATGAATGTTACCATATGTGATAAAGGACTTTGCAGGCTAGAGCAATGGCTCAGCAGTTATAGGGCTTGCCCGGCATGCACAAGGACGAGGGTTCAAACCCTAGCACCACGTACACAACAGCGTTGAACAATGGAAGCCACGTGAAAAACTAAATAAAATTGATTCTCTCTTGCTTTCTCTCTCTCTCTCTCTCTCTCTCTCTCTCACTGTCCCTCTTTCTTATAAAAAAAAAGAAAAGAAAAGAAAGAAAATGAGAAAGGATTTGCTCTTTGACTATGCGAGTGGGTCTGATACAATCACAAGAGTTCTTACAATAGGAAGCTGGAGAAGTCAGTTGAGGAGAAGGCCCTGGGCAGTGTAAGTGACTGCACTGATGGGCTGTGAAGAAGGAGCCACAAGCCAAGGAAAACAGGTCACCTCTAGCAGCAGGAAGAGGCCAGGAGTCGTTCACCTCTAGAGTGTCCAGAAGCAACCAGCCACTCTGGCGTCTTGGCTTGACCCATTGATGTTGACTGTGGATTTCCGTCTTCTACAGCAATAAGAGATAAATTTGTGTTGTTATAAGCCACCGAGTTTGTGATGAATCAATATAGCAGCAATGTGAAACTAACACAACAGTGCAACAAAGTATTTCAAAACATTTGAGCAACAACCAAAAAATCCAGCAACAGAGAATTAAGTAAATAAGTTGTGATGGAATACAATGCAACCTTTTAAAAAGTGTGGATTCATGTTTATTGAAAGGGGAAAATGTACATCTTATTTCTAAAGTACAAAAGCAGCTTATAAGACAGTATATACAGCATGAACCCATTTTGAAAGAAAAAATAAATAGGACTGGAAGTATATACTCCAAATTATTTACAGTGGGTGTTATAAATGATGGCATTTTTCTATGTATTTTTCTGTATTCTCCAGCTATAATACAGGCAATGTGTTAATTATTTAATTAGAAAAAGATTCTTTTTACTTAAAAATCTATTTCTCACTGATCTTTGGATTTTATTATTGTTTTCATTATTATTATTATTTTTATTTGTGGTGCTGGAGATCAGACCCCAGCTGCTCCCAAGCTTGCCGTGTTCTCTGCCACTGAGCTACACCTCTAGTCTTTGATCCTTACATTTTGAAAAACGAGAGGAATATTTGTAAAGCAGAGTTATTGCCAGCTCAGAGAAGGGAGAGCTGGATCAAAGTTCTCCTTAATTCAGAATTTGAAGCTTATTTTTAGATAAAGATAGGTTAAGAAGCACAATATTGAATCATCTCATGAAAGCCCATAGAAATGACACACACTTCCCTCCACGCTTCCAAATCCCCTCCTAGGGCCTGCCCTTCAGTAATTAGAAGAGTTATTAAGCACTTTCTCCCTTAGACAAGTCACAGAAAGTGCTGGAAAGCATAATTGCATGTGGCATTTTGCAGACTCACATGGAATCTCCCAACATGAATGTCAGACCAAAGGGTTCCGCTCTGAGGAAAGTGAAATGTGAGGACTCTGCTCTTATTGACAGCTTATGAAGCCTCGAGACAGAGACACTTAGCGTTTCTTTACTCTCATTTCTCTTCTGCTCTTGATGGTTTCTGCCTCTCCTTGCTTTTCTCATCTCTTTCTCCTTACAGCCTTGAATGTCCTCTGATTAATCACCCCTAAGCTCTCTTGCTGTCATTTTGCTCCCCTAATTCAGCACAGACCATGCATGAGAACTCACAGTGGTCCAAGCGCTCTCCTGGGTTCTAAGTTTTCAAAGGTGAATGAAACATACCCTTGCCTTCAACTACTTTCCAATCCAGTGGAGCCAATACATACAGGCAAAAGAACTAGATCTTGTACAGGGACGTTTGTAAGCAACTGTCAGAGAGGTTTGAATGGCATAATGGAGAGACTGGGTCTGGACACAGTTCCTGCAGGAGATGACGACTTCATGGAGGAAGGGCATGCAAGGTATTTGCCTCCATGCTCTGGGATCCATACCTTGCCCTTACCCTGCTCTGCTCTGTATCATAGGAGGGTTGATCCTTGAAAACTGCCAGCTGGCTTTAGGTAAGGTCCATCTGTTGGAGGATTCAGGCAGGAGGTTGGGGGAAGGCAGGAGGCAGCAGCATTTCGGCCAGGCTATGTTCTGGTGGCATCTCTAGTCTTGGCTGCATCCCCATTATGTCTCTGCTCTTAAAGAAACCCCAGCTCCTTCTGTTCTCATTCAGTCTCACTGATGCTAGTAGCTTCCTATTAATGTCAGTCTCTAAATTCCTTCACCATCTCCTGTTTGTCCTTTGATCTTTTCCAACAGCCTTTTGACTAATTCCCCAGGTTAAATAACTTGCACTTAACTACCCTGCTTGGGTTCTGTCTTCCAGACAGAGTACTTTGGAATTCGAAGAACTCTCCATTTGGTGAAGTTAAAAAGTGAAGCCTTCTAGACAGAGATGATAGCAAGATATCAGACTAAAGTGGAAAAATGGGATTAGTGCAGTGGAGCTACATCTTTGGAGCATCAGAAAAATATTGGAGAATACAGCTGGCAATATAGGGAGAATCAGATCACATCCGAACTCTGGAATACACAACAGAAAAAACTAGGTTATCTTTAGCAAAAGGATCAGTCTGAGGTCCCTTTACTGTCATTGAGAGCAGTGCTTTCATTATGCTACTTAAAATACAGGTCATGAAAATATTTCCTCATCCTACCTGTAATACTAATAATAGCAAGTTTATAATGTAATCATGTCATGAAAGTGCCATATTGTTGTAAATTGGCCATTAATAAAACAATGGAAGAGCATGGGTTTTACCCTGGGTGCCTGGAGAGGGACAGTCAGCTGGTCAGACTTTGGAAATTCAACCATAGGTTAAAAAGGACCAAATGCAGGCCCACAGCAGCACAAATGCCCAGGAAGGGGTGGGTCTCAGAAGAGTCAGCATGATTTGGCAAGGGGGAAGCAAGGAGATGCGTGTGTCTGGGAAGCTGTTCAGCCTAAGTGACTAAAGGGAGTGGGGACCCAGTGAATCAGGGAAGTGAGTTCGTTCTAGACTGAGATGGCAGGAAAAGTACTTTCTGAAACACATGGGTTTAAAGCTTTTGGTAAAGATATTTCTGAGGGACACTATTTTAAAACACATTCTCACCCCAATGACAAATCTGTTGATGAGGATGAAATTCAGAACATTCGAGTTGACGTGAATCAATCATACTGATTAGATCAATACATGGCAATTATTTAAATTGTTTCATTAATGACCGATTTACAAGAATATGGCATTTTCATGACATAATTAAATTATTAACTTATTACAGGTAGAATGAGGAAATATTTTCATGACCTATATTTTAAATACCATGATGAAAACTCAGCTCTCTATGACAGACCTCAGTCTAATCCTTTTGCTCAAGGTAACCTAGTTTTTTCCTTTGTGTTTTCCAGACCAGCACATTAAAGGTACAGAAATAATTAACTTATTATACATATGTGTACATATGTATAATCTTATAACCTCTCACTCCATCTTTCTGTACACTGAAAATGCCTACTATGCAAAAAATTCCTACATACCTTTATATGAGTGAGCACTCTAAAGAGAAATTAAGTACCAATAATTGACCCATTAACAAGTTACCATTTAAAACAAGGAGTGACTCACTCCCCATAAAGACTCTGGAATATGATCCTAAAGACATAAAGGACTGATATTTTCATATTTTAAGGGCTTTGTTAGAAATCGGTGTACTTTAAGACATTGGCTTTCATCCAGTAAGGTGAGTTGTTCCCATGATTCTGGGGTCCAGAATGATTCTTGGGTGAGCCCATTTGTTACATGGCTTCCAGGTGCTGTGCAGGAATTATTGGCTGGAAAAGGTGTGTTTTAAAGCTGGAGGGCATCTTTGAGCTCCTCTTATCCATTTCACAGAGGAGTACACAGAGACCTGCAGGGAGCTGAGTTGCCCAAAATATCAATTAACTGCACGGCGCAGGCTGGTTTGTCACCCAGCACTCATTCTGTCCCTCAGGCCTCCAGCCTTCCAGGGCTTGTTAATCGTCTAGCCACACTGCAGGGAGCCTCCCAGATCCAGCAGATTTCTTGCCTCTGATGACAGATGAATAGGTCTCAGAGAAGAGCAGTCACGAAAGCCTCACCTTTAGGAAAGACAGGATTTGTCGGACCTTGTCACCGGCTCTGGTTTTACAACTGCAGCAGTCTGCATATGACCCGCCAGGCCCCAGTGGGTCTACCTGCCATTGCCACGTCTATCTAACACAGTAGACCCAGGATGACCTGATTTCTCCCAGGTGTAAGCCTTCAAGCACATGTGCGATATAAAGGGAGACAATGTACCTTCTCAGGCGTGTGACACAGTGAGTCACATACTTATAAATACTGCAGGAAGGATGTGAATTCTGACTAGCACCCCACCATAGACCCAGGATGCCTGCCGTCTGTGGATTCTCTTTCTTGCAAGTTGTATTGAAATTCTAGAGCTGTCACTGAATATAGTCACCTTGCTGCTTGCTTTCTTTTTCCAGACAACTCTTTGAGAAAAGCCTCTCTTTGTCACCTTCATGGAACAATGGGGTCTAAAAGAAGGTGAGTGTCCCATTTTCCCTAGGCTCTCTCACAAAGGAGACTTGAACCTTTTCATTGTCTCAGTGACTCAGAGGGATCTGAGCCTAATATAAATCATAAGTAATCTGCCAATACCCTCCCCTTCCCGAGGGAGGCAGAAGAGAATGGATGTCACATGATCAATGAAGATGTTCAGATCCTTATAGGGTCTTACAAGCTAAATCATGTCTCTCTCTAAAGTTCATATGTTGAAGTCATAATCTCCAGTATATTCTGATATAGGGTCTTTAAAGAGGCAATTAAGTTAAATGAGGTCAAATTGGTGGGCTCTGATACAACGGGATTATCATTTTTAAAGCAAAGGAAGATACCGGGGTTGCCCATGAACAAAGAAAAGAAGCCACATAAGGACAAGAAGAAAGTGCCAGCCAAGAAGAGCGAGAACTGAGAAGAAAACAAACTGACCATCAGTTTGATAGTGGATGTGTAGCTGCCAGGACTTTGGGGTAATAAATTTCTGTCGGTTAAGCTATCCGGTCTGTGATATTTTGTTATAGAAACCCTAGAAAAGCAATACATGGAGCAATCCAAAAAGCAACACAGAGCCAGACCTTGATTCTTTACCCCAGAAACTAAAGGGTGGGAATAAACTGTACGTCATTTGGCATGATCAAATCTTACTAATTTCTCCTGAAAAAAGAAGCACAAGCCAAGGTAATCCATCTGCCAAGTATGGAAGGGAAGAATGGTGGCCTTGTAGCAAGGCAGATTTGCTTTTGGCAGCCGTGGAACAAGGTTCTATTTTAGGGAGCAACCCACATCCAAAGGTTCCCTTGCTCAAGGAAATGTCCATTGTAACACATCTCCTTCATCTGTATCTTATAGTCCTGGCATATGCAGTAAAACCATATTAAATCAAAACTCCCACTCATTTGGATCTTGTGATAAGAGTTTGTCTTTATATAGGGTATAAATGAGGCTATGAAGGACACCAATCATCCAAGTTCAAGGAACATGGAATACGTCCCTAGGTCAACTGCAAGTATGTCAGAAATATGCATTTGCACATCAACAATGACTGCCCCTCTCTCCCTCCATGGAGCAGCTCCTTCCCTTCCACCTTCCCTAGAAGGGTGCTTTCACCTGGGCTCACCTTGAAAGTTGATTTAGAGAAATTAGAAGGATAAGTGAAAACCCAACAGATCATATTAAAATCCAGCACCAATATGATGTGTTATGCTGAAACATCTCCCAAAGTACAACAAATATTGAACATGTAGAAAGCACTCCGTAAGTATGCACTCCATTTTCCTTTCCCAGTTAACCTAAGCAGTAAGCTTTTACTATAGTAATTGACATAAGTCCTGAAAGATCAAAAAAAGGTCATGAATTATGAAACTGAAACAGAATGAGACCATCAATTCTAATTTCTTTACTCTAAGATGCAGAAAGCAAAGCCAGCTGAGGTTAAGAGACTTTTCAAGTTCATTCACTCATGAGTAAGTGCCTTTGATGTGGCAAGGGATGGGCTGGTCACAAAGCTGGTTGTTGACCAAGCCAAGAGAAGGACTCAAGACCTAGAGCTCCTTCCACTCCGACTCCAGTACTCTTCCCGCATTAGCTTTATTTCAAAACCACCACATGATCTCAGGCAGACCTTTCCTGTGTGTGCATATTTAGGGTGGGTTCTTTTTCCTCGAGTGCAGTAAAAGAAGTTAACCAAAACAAACCCCCAATGCTGACAGGTTTCCACTTAGAGAAAGGAAGGGAAAAAAATCTACAAATGCTACTCAAGGTGTTTGAGGATGCTTACAAAGTTTCACCGATACTCGATTCTGAACTTGACTGGGACACAAGCAATCTCTGTTAAATTGAACTGAATATAGAAGGTATCAGGATGGACCAAGGAGGAGATGCAGGCCCCACCCACTGGAGGAGGTGGAAGTGGAGGTGGGGTGGTGAGGAACAGACGAGCTTATTGATGAAAAATGACTAGATGCCTAGAGAAAGAACAGTTATGTTGCAGGCAAAGATCAGAATAGCATGTGCACACGCAGGAGCGTATGTCCAGTGTGGGATCTCAAAGTGCTTTAAGGATTCAAAGGTGTCACTAATAACTTATAACCCTCCTGTCTGGGAATTTACATAAATGGGTTATTTTCAGTCTGATTTTAGTAGGTTCCATTTTGCTAGGCAACTTCCTCTTTCAAGTCTCCTACAGTGCCTTGAATGCAAATACAACGATTTTGTTGAATAAGTCAATATTTACCCTTCCATGTGCTTTCTAATTTAAGCTTAGTAATTCAGTTAATATGTCAGCACTGTCTCTAAACTGGCTGTGAGGAAGCTTGAGATGTTTCCAAGCCTGTGAATGCACTGAACATAGACAGTATTATATTTGCTTTGCTCATAATTGGCCCTACTTTACTAAAGCCAAAAAAAGTGACAGTGGTAAAATTTCTCTAGAAGAGAATTTATAAAATCGAAGCAGCAGCAACACACATGTAAACACACATACCAAAAAAGAAAAAAAAAGCACTGCCTATTTATTCATTGCTTTGCAATCTAATAGACACACACACGCACACACACACTCACACACATGCACGCGCACACACTCGAGTTGCACACAGTTCTGGAAGCATTCTTAAGAGAATAAAAAAACTAATTTATGAAAAATGCTTCAAATTTCTCCATGATTGTTCTTAAAAATAAAATCATGCATGTTACTCTAATAAAATATCTCTACCAGATTAGTTCTACTATAAACCTTAAAAGTAGCAATAATTGGCTTGGGAGGCAGAGGCAGGAGGATCACAAGTTCAAAGCCAGCCTCAGCAATTTAGCAGGGACCTTGATAATTTAGCAGGACCCTGTGTCAAAATAAAAAATAAAAAAAAGCTGGGGATGTGGCTCAGTGGTTAAGTGCCCCTGGGTTCAATCCCTGGTGCCAAAAATAAATAAACAAATAAATAAATAAACAAGTAATAACTAGGAAATTTAATTTAAAAATATTACTTGCAATAACATCAAAAGTAAAAATAACCATTAGAAATAAATTAACAGGTGATATACAAGTACTTTATGTTAAAACTGAATAATCTCTGAGTGAATTTTTTAAAAAGCTAACTAAATTTATGGATATAATATGTTTATGGATCAGAACACTCAATATTGTCAACAGTGTTGATACTATTAAACTCAGTATCATCAGTAATTATTTATGTGTCAGAAAACTCAGTATTGCCAATATTTAAAAATCTAAGTAAATGTATACTATGTTTATGGATCAGATCATTCAATCAATCCACCTACTGATTTATAGATTTAATGCAATCCCAACCAAAATTTCAGTAGGCAAGATGATTAAAAAATTTATTTGGAAATGCAAAGAACCAAGAACAGAAAAAATAGTGCTGATAGGAATAAAGATTGGGTGGCTCCACTACCTGATATAAAGATTTACCACATCATAAATTTCAAGAATTAAGATATCTTCCCATTGGCTACAAATAGGTATAAACCAACAAGAACAACCTGAGAGTCAGAAGACCGATTGATTTCTTACAACTGCAGTAGCTTGATTCATCAAGAGAATTGTTTTCATATAAGTTCTGAAACAGCTGAATTAAAAAACATGCTCCTGCATAAAACCATGTACACAATTTAAGTCAAAATGAATGACAGACCAAGTATAAAAGGTAAAACCACACAAATTCTAGAAGCAGCATAGGGAAAAACTTTATAAATTTTGCATATGTAAAGATTTCTTCACCAAGACACAATAAGCACAAACTATGAAAGAAAGCAAGAGATAAATTGATCTTCATCAAAATTAAATTTTTCTGTTCTTTAAATGACATTGCTGAGAAAATGAAAAGGCCAGCCACAGACAGAGGATATGATATTTGTAATAAAGATAAATGACAAAGGACAACGATCCAGATCACAAAAAGAAGTCTTCCAACTCAATAAAAAGAAAAATTAAACATAAGTAAATGGGCCAAATATTTGAACACAGCTTGATTAAAGGAAGATGTGCTCATGGCCACAAATGCATTAAGCAATAGCAAACATGTAATCATCTGGGAAATGTAAATTAAAACCACAATTAGATCCTGTATATCTACAAGAATGGCCCAAATTAAAAGACTAGCAATTGCAAGTGCTGACGACGTGAGGCCACTCGTGCCTTGCTGCTTGGATGGTGAAAAGGGTGCTAGCATTTTGAAAAACAGATTGGAGGCTTCTTTTAAAGCTAATCTAACACTTAATATATAACTCAGAGATTTCAAGCCTAGGAATTTATCTCCTAAGGACAATGAAAACCAAAGCCTTTCCTTGAGTATTTAAAGCAACTTTGGTCACAGTAACCCCATACCAGAGAGGACCCAAACGTTCATCAATCGGTGAGCGTAAAGCCAACCTTTGTTACATCCAAATGATGGACTATCTCTCAGCAGTAAAAAGAACTAACTATTGCTAGACACAACATGCATGAGTCTCAAACATTAGGCTTAAAGAAAATAGAAAGAATATATACAGTATGATTGCATTCATAGGAAGTCCTTGGTCAGGTAGAACTAACTGATAGTGGTAGAACTCAGATAAGTGATTGCCTCAAGTCAGGAGTACAAAGAATCAAGTGTAAAGGGCCAGGACGGAAGTCTTTGGGGGGATGGACATGTCCTGCGCTATGATTGATGCTGTTGGTTGCATTTGTGTATATGTTTGTCAAAACTCATTGAAGTGTACACTTAAACTGTAAGCATTGTACTTTATACCAATTATACTGAAAGAAATTTGGTTTAAATATAGAAAATCATAAACATCAATAGATACACACACATTACTTCAGAGTTTCCAGAGATATCTCATTGTTCAGTTGATCTTTATCATACTTACCACCACCTCGTGAGGTGGGCTTGTACACACGCTCCTCTTTTGGAAAGGCTAGGAAGTCAAACAATAACTTCATGAACTACAAGATCCAACTTGGGTCTGGGATTCATATGCTCATCCTAGAGGAATAAGACAATGTCTCCCCACACCTCGTGCACACAAGCTATAAAAGATGTGTGAATGGTGCATAACTTATGTTTGAGGGGAGGGCAGTCTGTCCCTAGTAATGTCATACTGACTACTAATTATAATACCACACTATGGGTGTACATTGTACCTAGCTCTTTCCAAGCTATTTGCAAAACTGTCCTAGGTGTTAGGCACTGCGGTTTCCATTTAGTGATGTGGACACTGAGCTTCAGCCAAGTTAAAGGATTCCCCCAAATTCACACAATTAGGAAGTGGCAGAGCCAGAGACCAGGTCTGATGGACTCAAAACTCCAGATCTTTCCATAGCATCACACTGACTCCATATCTGACTGGAGCCATTTCTTTCCAGTGATCAAACTTACCCAAGAGAGCTGGCTGGGGGTTGTCCCTTGGAGAAGGTCAAAGTACAGTGAAAAGAATTTCAAGACTAAAACAATGCTTTCTGCACCTGAGGATCATGTGGGGGCCAGTGTTTCTCTGACATGATGCGTGGACACTGAGATCCAAGAGGAAGAGAGGTATCACTTTGTGAAGGATTGGAAGGTACTCTTGGGCACCTGCAGCAATTATTCTAATGTGAAAATGGGAGGAACTTGAGCATGACCCTGAAGGCAGCAGAGCCTGGCATGAGATAATGTAAAAGAACTGGAGCCACAGAACCCTTGACGCTAAGTACCACGGGATGGAGATTGCATGATGGGAAACAGCTCATGCAGACCCAGTTTTCATTTAGAGCAGAAAAATTTCAAAGGCATAGAAATGTGATGGGTTACTATGGTAGATTTAGGATTGAGTCTTAACACTAATATTTGATCAAAATGAGTTTGAAGACATAGGGTACTGGGGTAAAATCCTGACTTGCTAGTTACGCAAACTTGAGAGAATTTCTTTGCTTCTCTGATGTGGATGACGTCACCCACTTCATGGCATGGATGGGAGATGGATGTTTACAAAGTGCCAACCTCATCGACTGGCCATGGGTATATGTTTGACTCTCCCCTCCTCCTTTAGGTAACTCTTCTGGAATCTAAACATTTGACCTTGATTTGAATTTCTAAACTTTAGTTTTTATGATGCTAACTTTCTTGGAACTGTAGCTACTGCTGGAAACAGAGTTTGATGGAAGCCAGTCCTCTCCCCGTCTCCTTCTTCCTTTCCTAAAGTTTTGTGTTCCACTCCACCCCATGCTTCACATTGTCTATCCCTTGCTTCTGGACTTTCCAGATCTCCCAGACTTTTCCCTCGCTCTCCATCATCAATCAGCCTGCCCAGAGGATGCCCTAAAATCACCAGCAACTGGCCCAGAAGATGAGTTATCAGAACAAGTTTCCATTCTGATAAAAACTCAGTCACAAAGGCCACAGACCTTCCTGCTGAATCCTGGGATGAATGGATTTAGTAAAAGACAAACCTGATCATATCATATTTTGGATTAAAATTTGCTTTATTTGCCCATAAGTTAAAGTCCAAAATCCTTAGCAGAACACAATTCATGACACCTGCTCCAGCTTCCTCTCACGAATGTCCCCTTCCACCTTCCATGCCACCCTACATGTAGACTCTACATTCCAGACAGACTGGATCACTTGCCTTTCTTGTATGCACTCTTGCCCGCCCCAGGGACTTTGTGTATCCTATTTCTCATGTTTTGAATCCTTCTCTCCCATCTCTTTCAACCCCCTCTGCCAGGCCTATCTCAATTCTTCATAAATCAGTTTAGCCAATGTCTGAGAAGCTGCCTCTGACTCTCAGGGTTTATTTGGGGAACTTCTCCTTCCTCTGGATCTCTGAGCTTCTGCTATAAGACCGATCACCAGGGGTTGGCTTTATAGTGTCTTTCCTGCTCCACTGTGAGCCAGCGCCCTGAGCCATTTTGCATTTGCACTCCTGCACCCCAGCACCTAAGGCACCCGGAAATCAGAGGGAACTCAGTGGGTGCTTATAGGATGAAATCATGAGAATTAAAACAAATAGGAGGCACACTTGGCAAGGGAGAACCACACACCTCTAAAGCAACTATCAATCCTGGGAAAGATGCTTCTTAGAGGAAAGAAACAAGAGTGTGAATCTCTGCAGTAAACTTTCTGTGAGATTTCCCTAAAGATCCCAGCACATGGAGCCAAGTGCAATACAAGACTTTTGGACCACCCTGGAAAGCAAAGCCCTCTTCTCAGAGTCACACCCCCTTCCCAGCACCCGCATTGTGCTGTCCTGCCACACAATCTGGATATTGAGTGTCGCATTTTTTAGTCTGTGCTGTGTGCTGGCCTACTCCAAAGCTGAAGAGAACAGCATTCTCTAGGCACAAAGAATGCACCCAGACCCACTGA
Organism: Aplodontia rufa; assembly: GCA_004027875.1. Classification (NCBI taxonomy): domain Eukaryota; kingdom Metazoa; phylum Chordata; class Mammalia; order Rodentia; family Aplodontiidae; genus Aplodontia; species Aplodontia rufa. The sequence goes on from PVKS010004083.1 coordinate 66,068, forward strand.
TTAGGAATGCATTTTTAAACCAAAAACTTGGGAAGAGTTAAGAGGCCTGGAAGCTTTTAGGGATGTGTAGCAAATGGGATTCAGCAGAGAGACCTCCCAGGATGTAGGACTTGTCCTAGACAGGAATCAAACTTGTTCCAGATCTGGTAAAGATTTCTAAGGGTTCAAGATCTATTTGTGGCAGGTCCCCAATGTGGGTGCTAAGACTCCAGGATCTGTTCTCATGTGAGTCCTGCAAACACAGGACCTCTTTGCCCCAGCCAATTTGCAAGTTTTGACAAATATAGGCTTAGTTGACAAAGAACCACTATATTAGTGCAATATTATTGAATGGGAATATTTCAGACCACTGTGTGGCTTGGCTGTGACATGGATGTGTCATTAATGATGGTCTCCCACAAGCTCTATTTCTTCATCTTTAAAATGCAGACCCAATGAAACTGGGTTCCCAGGGGACCGTAAATTAGGACAGTGGCTGTAACAGCAGACTGACATTGCCCACTGTTGAGAGGGTGGTCTCTGGGGCCTGAATACCTAGATTAGATTGTGGATGCACCACTTGCTGTGTGACTCATTTGCTTAAACTCCATGCCTCAGTGTCCACATTTGTAAAATGGAAATAAGGAGACGACACACACACGAAAGGAGAGACTCAGCAGAGTGAGGTAAAATTTAAAACCTTTGCAGTCCCCTAGCACACGGTCAAAGCAGCAAGTCTTAACTACCATTAGTGAAATGGCATTAATCCTTGACAGTCTTAGTACTCAGTGGCCACAGAACTAGGACGGCGTAGTGGTTGTCACTACAACATCCCCAAAGAGTCCCAGGGTTTTGATTATAAGATGATCACTGAGGTGGCTTTGTTCTCTGCTTCAATCAACTCATGTTTCCTGCGGTTATAAGCCTCACTACTGCTGGCGCCGAGGCTGCAAAGAACAAGAGGGAAGGACCCCAGTCCACTCTGACTTCCCTGATGGCTGGGAGAGTCAGATCCCAAAGGATGTTATCACACTAGGGGCTCCAGTTTATGACAGCTTGACCAATAAACCAAGGAGGCAGAGGAGGCTGTGGACAGCGAAGGGATCCAAGTGGGCTTCCTAAAGGCTGGGAGATGCAGATGGATCCTGGAAGAAGTAAGAAGGCAGAGGCCACCAGCTGAAGAAGCGGAGGAAGCAAAGACAGAACGGGGAGCTCAGCCAGAGAGGCCATGCCATTGGCACTGCAGGAACGACCCGGAAACCTGAGGGTGATGCCTGCAGCTAGAGGCCAGGACATGGCAGGCAAGAAACTGCAGCTCAGTGTAGCAGAACCCTGTTAGGGAGACCCCATGGTTCTCTGCCTCAGCACCATAGAGTTCCAGGCAGGTGACTGTCATGAGGGGCTGTAAGATGTTTATTCCTAGGTTCAAATAGCAACCTCTACCATCCAACAACCCCATTGTGAAAGCCAGAAGGTCTCCAGATACCGTCAAAGGTTCCCAGAGGGCAAAATTAGCCCTCCCTCCTCTTTGTTGAAAACCATTAGACTAAACTAAGGGTCCTGAGCTTGATGCTTGGTTAAAAGTTCCAAAGATAAAGACATGATCAAACCTGCATTTAATTTCGATTGCTTTGGATTAAAAAGAAGCACAAAGAGAGTCTATCTGGTTTAGTCAGCAATTGCAACCATCTAGGAAAAGTGTTATAAATAGCAATGAGAATGCTAATGAAGGGATGCATATATAATTCATAAGTAGCATATATGCTATATAATATATATATAATGTAATATATATAGATATATGTATATCTATATATTATATATAATAGCATGCACACACTCGCTATTTGACTCTGAAGGAAAATGTGGGGTGCCTAAGGAAAAGAGATTGACGAATCTTTACCTATTTTCTAAGAATAAATAGGAAATTTTTTAAATTGCTTATAATTCTTCCAGAAAAACTATAAGTACCATAAGGTTTCAAAACAGAAAACACCATTTCACAAACCATGAGCTTAGGACATTCTGACAACAGCCCCCAGCTTAGTTTTTATAATCCCCGTATTGCAGATGGGGAGACCAGGGCTTGGAGGGTGGATGGCTTGCGTGAGGGCGTGTGGCCAGCAGGTTGCTGCACGGGGTCTCGGATCTGGACTCCAAACCCTTCTCCTTCCATGTCTCGTGAAGGATGCTTCATCAACACAAGGCTCGTGGTGTATTCTGACTCATGGCAACCAGTTCAAGCTGGGATGTTTTGGAATTAACTCTATCTACTTTTTCAAACAATGCATTTCCAAACTCATGGAAACACATAGGAACAAGAATTTTTAAAAAAAGTTTTAGGAAGGTTTACTTGCCCTGTGCTTCCTTTCCTCTGCCCCTCTTCATTATGGTGTTGATTAAAAAAGTGTTCTCTCAAAAAAGAAAGGAATGTAAGGGAAAGGGAGAGGAGGGGAGGGGAGGGAGAAGAGAGGAGAGGAAAAGAAAGGTCCCATTCTGTCCTTCCTTAGAAAGTCCAGGCTCTTGTGCCAGGAGCTCCACCAGTCTCAACTGAAGCACTAATCCTATGTCCGGACCCGTCCCCCAAAACTCTAAGTTTCTATGAATGTGATGCATGGGGTCCACACGCAGTCAGCAACCCCACTAAGCGGCAGAGAAGGTCAAACCCTCACTTAACTTGCTTGAATTTCTCTTATTGACAACAAATCTTTCTATTTATATCCAGAGAAGATGTGAGTTTTTAAAATTATTTACTTTTCTTTTTAATTGGCAAATAATAATTGCATGTATTTAAGGGATTCAGTGTGATGTCTTGACATCATTTATACAATATGGAATGACTAAATCAGGCAATTAAATTTATCACCACATGTACTGATCATTTTTGCGATAACAACATATAAAATCTACTCTTTCAGCAATTTTGAAATATGTTGTTATAATAATATTCTGTGCACTCAATTACCAAAGCTTGCTCCTCCTGTCTAACTGAAACTTTGTGCCTTCTATCAACACCCCCACCTTCCCTGTCCACGCCTCCTCCCCCAGCCTCTGGGTACCCACTCTTCCACCCTGTATACCTAGGAGTTCAAATTTTTTAGATTCCACATCTAAGCAAGGTCACGTGGTATGTGTCTTTCTGGGTCTGGTTTATTTCACTTAAAGTCCTCCATTTTCATTCATGTTTCATCCTAAATGACAGGCCCTCCTGCTCCTTTTTTCACATTTTTCTAATTGCTGCATTTCAGTGGTACCTATTGATGGGATTTGTTGTTCCATATTCATACACACACAATGGAGCAGCACAATTTGGCAAATGTCCCTCTCCAGCACTTACCCCTCCATCCCTGCTACACTTCCCTTGGTCCCTTTCCTCTACTGATCTCCCTTGGATTTTTAGGAGATCTACCCCAACCTTTTATTTTTCCTCTCTAGCTTCTGCATGTGAGAAAAAACATATGGCCCTTAATCTTTTAAGTTTTACTTATTTCACTTAACATGGTAGTCTCTGGGTCCATCCGTTTTCCTGCAAATGCCTAATTTCATTTTTCTTTGTGGTTGAATAAAACTCTAGTGTGTGTGTATATGTACACACACACACACACACACACATATATATGCCACTTTTTCTTTATTCATTTATCCATTGATGGACACATAGGCTGGTTCCATAGTTTGGCTATTGTGAATTGTGCTGCTATAAACAAAGAGATACATGTATCACTGTAGTAAGGTGACTTAAATACTTCAGAGCAAATGCCAAGAAGTGATAAAACTTTGTCATTCGGTGTTTCCATGCCTAGTCTTTTGAGGCATCTCCACATTGATTTCCATAGCACACCTCCTCCTTTTTAAAGGCTGAATAGTATTCCATGGTGTACACACAACACACTTTCTTTATACATGCATCTGAAGATGGAATCTGAAGTAGCTTTCCATCTTGGCTGTGTGAACAGTGCTTCAGTGAGCATATGAGTGCACATGTCTCTTTAGCACACCGATTTCAATTCCTTTGGGTATATACCCAGAAGTGAGATTATCTGCCTATGTGGTGATTCTGTTTTTAGTTTTCTGAGGACCCATCATACTGTTTTCCATGATGGCTGTACTTTTTTTTTTTTTTTTGGATCAAAGTTCACAGCTGATAAATCTGTCTCAGTTTTGTTACTGGGTCAAGTGCACCTGGAGGCCAAACACCACTTTACCAAACTCATGAAGAATGTGTGTGCTTTCCCCGGTTGGGTCCACACCTCGTTTGTTACACAGTTTGAAAGCTTGGTGGTGGCTGTTCCCACCTCTCCCCAACCAGTGTTTTAAAAGCTCACTCCATTTACAGTTTTCCAGCAATTCCAGGGAAAAAAAGTTGGAAACATCAGCATTATTCTGCACACTGGGCACGAAACAGAAACTACGGAATGTATTCAACTACACAGTGCCTCCTTTTCTTTTCTTTTCTTTTTTTTCCCCTAAAAATTTTTTTTTAAAAGAGAGAGGGACAGTGAGAGAGACAGAGAAAGAGAGAAACAACTTTATTTAGTTTTTCACATGGCCTTCGTTGACTCCAACACTTAGTTGTGTATGTGGTGCTGGGGTTCGAACCCGGGTTCTCATGCTTGCCAGGCAAGCGCCGAAACCACTGAGCCACAGCTCCAGCCCCTTCCCCTAAAAATTTGCTCGATAATCGGATTATAAGTCAGAGGCTAATTTGGCCTCTGGTGGTTGAAAGAAATCAACATTTACCCAGAGCTTACTATGGGGTCAGACTTGTGCTGGGTGTTTTGTCTGCTTCTGTCGTTATTTCTAAGCACGTTCTGCTCAAAATCATCCCTTCACCCTCATTTTGTAAGGGGAAAGATGCTGGCCCAAGTTGGGGCAGAAGTGATAATAGACACCCTGGTCATTCAGCCACGTGTTGAGTGTCCTCCACTGTCAAGCGCTGCTCTAGGCACAGTTCAAGGTCAAAATGAGACCCTCTGTCCTCCAGGGCAACTAGCTGGGGGGACATCTAATTGGTAAAGGCAATAAAGACTGCAATGGTCATTGACGGTATTCACCAAATGTTCCTAGGGCTCGCTTCCCCTGTGTCCGGCTGCGAGTGGTAAGCAGGATCACTTTGGCGCGGGAGCATGCAGTTGCTAGTTTAAGACTCTCCAAGGTACGGGTGCAGCCATGGACTAGATTCCAGAGAGTGGTCGTTTCATCAGCCTGGATCACAGATAGGAACGAGAGTTGGCTGGGGGAGGAAGGAGCAACCCTATTCCCAAAGGAGAGGTTCAACTGCTGCCAGGATAAGTAACGAACATTGAACTTGGAGCCATGCAGCCAGGGTTAGCATGAGTTCAAACTCAACGGTGCGAATAGCCTGGAGCCACGAGTCAGGGAAATTGGCTCTTAGGGGTCACATCCCATTATAGAAAGAGGCATGGTTCAGTGGAGGACATGTGTAAGATGAGTCATGGAGATGTAGGCTCAAATCTCCACAGCACCACTCACCGGCTAAACAAAAGCCTTGACCTTGAAATGGTGAATATCGGAACCTCAGTTTCCTTGCACAGCACAAGCAAGAGACTCTTGCTTTACAGCCCTGTTATTAAGTCCCACACCATGTGGCGTATATGAAAGGATAGGGCTTGGACCCATGTTCAGTAACTATCATTGTCCCCACTGCTCCTCTGCCTCCACCCCAGTGACTTTCCTTAGACCTCTCCTTGAGATTATAAAGCATGTGTTGTTTTATTGGCTACAGAATGACTTTTTCTCAAATTGCCACAGTTAGACTGCCCTTCCTTTCAAAGCCTGGTTCTTGTTTTTCTCACTTTGGTTTCTTAGTTTTGCTTTGTGTGTGTGTCTGTATGTGTGTGCATGTGTGTGTGTGTGTGTGTGTGTGTGTGTGTGTTTTTCTGCTTTTCATGTATCTTCAGAAAATTATTTATGCATCCTCTTTTTAACATTCCCCAAACCAAGCATCCTGTTCACTTCAGTTTTATTACATCACAAACAAGCATTGGTTCACACTTATACAACACACTCTCCCACTTCTCATCTCTTCTCTCTCTCTTTCCAAAGAAGAGTGAAGAAGAAAGTTTCCTCATGGGCTACCATCATGCATCACCCTCTTCTCTCCTGGGACACTGTCTGTTGACCCAGCTGTATAATTGGGTTAAGCAGGTTTATATTTCCATGTCCTGCTTCCTGTCTAATTTATGTCCTTCACCACACATCTGTAAGAAGAAAGAGTCTTCCTTGCTCACAGAGGAAAATCAATTATCCTTCCCCATAAAATGAAATCATATGTATTTATTTGATGGGCAGTCTTCAAAGAAATGAGAAGGTCATTGAAGATATTCAGGCCTTTTTCCCAACCCTTCAGGGTCAGACTTGATGTTTTTTTTAACCTAAAGTGTACTGGCTCCTTACTGGGCACTAGATGGCAAACGCCAGCAAGACCTGGTCCCTCCCCTCAAGAAGTTCAGCGTCCAGAAGAGGAACTATATGTGGCAGTAGAGGTCGCCCAGAAGAGGACAATTAACGCAGCTGTGTTTGAGGCACTGGAATAGACAGAGCCTAACGTGCAGGTACCAGAATCGGGGTCTTGCAGACACACTTGGGAAATGAGGTTGGCTTGGATTGCCAGGCAAGTTCATAAACAGCAGTTCTATGGCAGGGAAAACTTGAGGCTTTTGTTGTTTGCCTACATGAGAGAAGGATTAGAAGATTTGGGATATGGAGGTTGACCACATAGTGAATCTAGATTGATTCTAATTCAGAAATGGAGAGGAGAGAGAAGCAGCAAAGAAACATAATTCCTTAGACTCTGTGCTGGAGATTAAAGGGGCATTCTCATTTGCTTCTCGCAACACCCCAGCAAGCCCCCGGTCCACCAGCAGCTATCGTTGCCCTCATTTTATACAAGAGATGTCTAGATTGATAAAGATTACTAGGAGGCCTCACTGCTCTGCTTCTCATGAGGCCATCTCTGGGCACTCACAGGGGACTGAGGACACAGATGTCTCTGCATGCATGGTTCTGGGGTAGGATGTATACATGTGCCCAGAGCTGGGTGCTCTATACCTGCCTGATAGACCAAGAGCCATGGAATAGCTCTTCCCAGTGTTAGACAATAAGACAAAAATAATGTGTCCTTATTACCACATGGGTTTCCCCACCACCACCAATTTGTCCACTCCAGGGCTCTTATGATTGTAGTTCCCTGAACCTGATTAAAGTTAGTTGTTAGGTTAGAAAAACAAATAGTAGCTGGAAGAAAGATGAATTCCCAGGGAAACATGATGACCAAGGATGGCATCTCACTAGCCAGAGCTTCAAAAGTCCATCTCTCCTATTGGGGACTTCAACATTGATGCACAAAAGGAGTTGAGACCCAGAAAATCACAGTTGAGTGGGCAGAGCTTTCATAAAGGACCTGTGGCCTTAGTAAGCATTGCCTTAGAAAAAACAGAAGCATTCATGGAAGGGCAAGCACAAACCATCTTATCTTCTTCAATAGGCGACATCTCCCTCTGGCAGAGAACACAGATGGTGGTGCTGGAAGCTCCAACCAATGCCTGGTGGAGGGCAACTTCTTCAGAAGCCTTCCTCCCTCAGTGGGCCTTGTGTGTGCAAATAAGGACATAAAGTCTACTAGCTACCTGGAAGAGCAGGGTCCACCACCCTTGCATTGGTCCACCGTGATTGTCCAGGGCCAATCGGAAGTTTACCAATGAACCTGGTCTTTGTTTCAAACCCGCGTTCTCAAAAAGGAAGGTTGTTTTTACTTTTTGGTAGTTTGATGTTGTACTGGTTCACCAAGACCTCGTGTCAACTAAGATTGGTCAACAAAGACAAAAATCAGCGCAGAATTGGGCAGGATCAGAGCCATCTGAGCAAGAACTTGGGTCTCCAGAAACTACTCAAAGCCATCTGCAAGATCATGTGTGGCATAAGGAGCTGCCAGGTTGCCTGGGAGAAGCCCAGATATGTGACCAAAGCGTCACCATTCAATCTGTTTGTAAGGCTAGGTTTCCAGAGAGGACAGAGGCAGCTCAGGGTTCTAGAGGTAGGAGGGATCTTGGTGGGAGGGATTGTTGTTCTCTTTATAGGTCAGCCTTGATCAGGCCCATTTTTATCAGACTGAATGCCACTTCTTTTCTTTTTGTTCCCTTGAAAATTATTGCACAAGCTGAGCTATTCCCAACCCCACTGTTTGCATAGAACTGACTCAGCTCAGGACTGATAAGTAGGAATTTCTTGGGTTGCCTGGCATCTTTAGTCTCCCTTGGCCCCTCACCAACCCTTTAAGATGGATGGAGTAGATAACACCAGACTTCTCATATGACAAACGAGGGTTCTAACAGAGAGAGGAAACTGTGATGAACCCAAACCACCTCCTCCCCAAGTTCCCCATGGGATTGAGCCGAGTGGTCCTGCTTCTCGCTCCTCCACACTCACATGCGGCAATTTTCAGCCCTAGTAATGCTCTCCCACTTTCCAAGTGCAGCAGGACAGTGGTTTCACAGTGCAGAGGAACACCACAGAATTTGTATTTTACGGTGCAAGGCCCCTCTTCGTATGCTGGTGAAATGGCAATGAAACCAAATCAAGATCCTCTCCTTGCCCTCTTGGTTTTGGGGCGTTGTTTTCCTTTCTTTGTCTATCTCAAGGCAATGCTGAGTGTCTCGAGACAGCAAAAGATTTTTGTTAAAATTGTGTGTTGTTATCCTTCCTGTTGTTTTTTGGTGGTGACAGTCTCTGGCTCACTCTCAAATCTTTCAATTCCTGAATGAAACTTTGGTTCTTCTGCTTGTTCCCCAGGATGTTATAGTGACATGAAATGTGTCATTTGCTTGGCTCTGGCCCACCCCCATCTTATCCCTGATTTTTACCCTCACTGTGCCATCAGAAAGTTACACCCTTTTCAGTCAGAGTCTGTACCGCTTTCCTGTGAATTGCAGAGCCTCCTGACACCAGGCAGGGCTCCTTCCCAGACACAGCATGCTGTGATTCAAAAGTTTGTGTTTCTCTCTGATAGTGCTAGGCAACCTTTTTACTCTGCTCTCATTCAGAAAAAAGAAATTATGTCTACTGGTTTTTCTTTCTATACAATTTGAAATGAAAACAGCCATATTGGATCTCAGAAGCCCTGGCTGCTGGTAGGGCCATAGAGCTGCACCCTGGACCTCAGAACCTAGCTCCTATAGAGCCTGGGAAGTTGAGGCTTGACCCAAGGCAGGACCTTGCTAAACTGCTTTAAGTTTAGCCTAATCCTGCCTCTGTACTTGGGAGACAAAGTTTGGCCCAAAGTGGCCTCCATACATCCTGAGCTGTAGCCCAGAGAAAGTGACTGCGTCTCAGCCAATCACAGCAATCACGCTTCAGCTAATCACAGGCTGCTAAGGGCCAGATCATGCTCACATAAAGCAAAGGGTGCCATCAGAATGTTTCATGTGCAACTTCTTTTTCACTGACTTTAAATATAACCTGCACATGTGCTGGGTGGGGAATTCCAAATCAACTTTGGTCTGGAATGATGCCAAGTTTTAGGACCTTTTTCTCACTCAAATAAACCTTGTTAAATTTAACTCATCTCAGACTTTTCCTTAGCCTTTATCTGTCTCCTGATGGCCAAAAGCTGAGAGAGCCCCCAGCACGACCCTCAGGTACCAATGAGTCCTAGCAACCTTGTGTTATGAAGTCGTGTCTTCATTTGTTTAATACGATCCCTCTGAGTTAGTTTGCTTATAAAATATAGTACATTCATTTATCAGCTCAGTCTGGTTGAAAGTTTCATGGGGAATGCTTCCATGGTGAATGATATATATAAACCTACACTGTCCTTGGGACCCATGTGGCTTAGCAGCTTAGCAGCTTTCTCCCATGGCTGTCCTGTGATGCTTTCCATTTGTGAAAAAGGCTTCATAACTTTTTTTGTATACATTTTCCCACTGTTCATTTTTGACCATGATGCCAACATAGTGTTTAGGTCCTAGAAGCAAGGTTTATGACAGTACTTGCCTTTTGGCAAAGTAAATAAGAGACTATTTATTGTGATTTCTTCAGCAGTATGATTTTGGAAGAGAATGCGTTGATTTAAAAACAGGTTAATTTAAATTGTTTGCTTCAGAAACACAGCTAATGGTAACAAAGAAAATTCGAGTCAAGTTTCAAGTTTGCTTTCGTCCCACAGCCTGGTTGCCCTGCATGATTGGATTAGGAAGCCGGAACATGCATGCACTTACCCAGTTTGTTTCTAAAGCACGGTTTCAAGTTTTATTTTACAAATGTGAAATAGATCAGAGTAGAGTAGGGACTTCCCCAAGACCACATGGAAGAAGAGTGGCGGGGCTGTGATGAAAATCATGGCCTTCTGATTCCCCAGGAAAGGTTCTGTCCACTGGCCTAGGGACTTGGTGACAACGCTTAGCCCTCCCTCTTTCATTCCACTAAAGGACTGATGACAGAGGCTAAAAGCAACATGCATGGACACACTTCTGCTTCTCCAGGAGTTCATCTTCCTGCTGCTTCCTCATGAATGAAATCTTTAAAACTGTGGTGCACAGAAAGCAAATTGGTTCATTTGAACGGAACCATGATAGAGTAAGAAGAGTCTCAGCATCACAATCAGCCCAGTTTGGGTTCTAAGTCTGCCTCTACCCTAGCTGCAAGGCCTTGACCACCTTGCAGAACCTCTGAGAGATGTTGGTATCTGCCCCTTGGAAATGTTCCGTATACAACCCCTCCAGCCTTTCTATTCAATCCATGACAGTCTGAACCGAGTGAGGTGGTAGACAGATCTTATTTGAACATTTAGAACAGAAAGGTTTACACCAACATTCTCAAATGGAGGAAGGCTTTTTTAAATGGAAGAAATTTCTTTGTGTTGCTCCCAGGCTCCAGGGTATGCATGCAATACACAATACAGATTCGATCTGCATCTCGTTCTCGGGGCATGTATAGACTCCTCAAGTCCTTGTTATAACAAAGAAGCCTTGTTTAGAAAATGCATTATTTTTTTCTTTAGAAAACACAAATTTAGGTGTATGATTTGGCTGTTAATAAAGCATAGTAAATAAAATAAACTTATGCTATCTCATACCTTAAGTCTATTTTTGAAAGGTAAAAACTATAATATTTTGTATATTCCTTTATCCGAGATATTCTGATAACTTCTGTTAATTTCTATGACATTCTCATCAGGAAGGATGGACAAATTCATAACTTCATCTACTTAAAAGAGGCACAAAAAATTTGTGTTTTGCCTAACTAGCCCAGAGAGCAACATCAAGGTGAACAGCCCTGGAGCAAGTAATATCCAGGTACCTCCTGGTTTCTCTGCCTTCGGTCCTTTGTCACACACAACCATGAAAAAGAGCTACTGATCATAGCAGTCTCATCCTCAGGATGGAACCTGACCCAAAACAAGGACCCCATGAAACAAATCTGCTCGAAAGTCCCCAATAACAAAATCAGATTCCTTTCCGCCATCACTTTTTGCATGGTCTCCCCTCTAAGCCATTGGAGATAGCAGAGTTTAATATTAAGACTTCCAGCTACTGTTTCATTGCCCTTCTGGAACCAACTATTTGAAGCTCCATCTAACTTCCCTGTCACTTCTAAATTACACAGAGTGAGTCTAGTGAGTCCTCTCTGCTGGATGGCTATTATATTAAGTGGGAACAGCCTGCAGGCATGATTTGATCTGCAGACATGGGCCTCTTTGCCCGATCTCCTGTTTCTGAGTATTCAACTTCTTGGGGATGGGAAAGGCGCAGCACTTAATCTTGTGAAATCCCATGTCAAGACCCACACTGCCCAATGCCAGCTCTCAGGGACAATTCACCACTGCCAATCTCTAATTGCATATTGCTAATTCACGCCCTTAAGATTAATCTTTGATTTAGCTTTCAGTTCTCATAGACTTAATTTTTCTTTCCTGCAACTAAATTTATTTATGAAATCTTTCCTGATCCTGAGACCCTCACACTACCTTAAATTGACCCCTGTTAATTTGAAGATTAAGAATGCATTCAGGCAATCAAAATCCATCTAAATGCACAGTTCAATTAGCACAGATGAAAACTGCTTAACTGGAATATTCTTTGAAAGAATTGTGGCCCCAGAATTTTATCACACATAAAATGACAATGTTCTTGGTTACACATAGATTAATTCACTTACATCCATACTAGGGGAAAATTCCCATTTTTCTATACTACTACAAGTAAATCTTAGAAAGATAAAGGAACTTCCCTGAAGTTACAAGGCTATCTAGTGGCTAAAAACTAAAACCAGCAAATAAACACAGGTATTTCCAATTTTTTTTTTTCTGCAAGTTCTCTTGTCACTGTGACAGGGGACAAGAATTTAAGAGCTTTTGATTTTATTTCTCAATTTCCCAAGTAACAAATGCCCATGAGAATTATGGTCTGTGAGTTCCATAATTTATCACACAGTGCTAGTAGAATCTCATCTACAGACCATGTTTAATTCCAAAGGGTGTTAGGAACTAGACATCTGGTTCATTGGGATCCATTTCTGTCACTCATCTCGAGTCATCATTCATTGTCTTCAGCTGAGAAATTCATGCCTTCAGCACACCATTCCTGCACCCCCAAAAAGTGATTGTGGGTAGGAATTTTCACGGGTGCGCTTAAGGATCTATTTAAGAGTTTATACTTCCTAGACAGAACTCCACCTTTCTATGCTCATTGAAGATGGACACTCTTGGATTATAGTGTTAAAGGAATTCACAGGTGACCTCACCTATAATGCATACGTATGATTCTTCCTCTCTGGTAACCAAGCCTGCACAGGATTGGAATCACAGGAAAACAGAGATATCTTTAACTCTTAACCAAGGCTAGGGAGTATCAAAGGTACCAACAAAGCAAGTTTATGAACTTGAGGTCTGGTGCAGTCTAATCAATTAATGCCATGCAAAAGAGGCCAAAATAGGGGAAGGAGTGATGGAAGGCAAAGAATGGGAGATGCAGCAGCCTCAGCAGATGGATTTTTAAGAAAATCTAATTTGACCTTTGCCAAACACACTTAATTCCTGCTCTCTACTTCCCAAAACTCTACTTGCACACCATTAGAGGCCATAATGCTTTGATATGGTTTAATTCCCTTACTACTTATTATTTTAAGGCATAAAAAATAAGAACAAGGTGAAGAAAGAGGAGCTAAGAACAATTGGATTTTGCAAGGTGGAAAGAAATTGGGTGAGTCATAATAAATTAGCAGAATCCTAAACAAGGAATAGGATGCAATTTCAAAATAACGTGAGAAAAGAAAAGATTCCACAGATTTGCACAGAACAAACACAGTTTTCATATAAATGTCCAATAATTATATTGGCATCATAGTTGTAAATAGAATCTTGGAACCAAAAGAAAATTGAATACGGTTTTAAAAGTTCTGAGGGAAAGTGATGTCCTACCCTGAAGACTGAGTCAACTAAGCTATCAGTTAAATGCAATAGTTGGATAAAGCCATTTTCAGACAAAAATGCTTTTGACAAATAATTTCCTGTATTCATTTCTTATGAAAACTACTAAAGGGTATATTCCAGAAAAACAAGACAGTAAACAAAAAGAAGAAAACAGGAGGTCAGAGAAATGGTGAAGCCAAGACAAAAAGTGCACAGAGGAGGAAAAATACTGCATGATGCCACTTTTAATAGGTATCTAAAGCAGTTAAACTCACAGAAGGATGAAGTAGAACAGTGGTTGCCAGGACCTATGGGTAGGGAAAGATGGGGAGTTCAACAGGTATACAGCTTCAGTTATGCAAGATGAGTAAACTCTAGAGATCTTTTATATAACACTATGTCTGTTTGTTAATAATTCTGTACTATGCACTTCAAATTTGATGAATGAGGTCAATCTCAGATGAAGTGTTCTTGCCAATACAAGACAGCACCTTGCAGATGTCTTAGACGGTAACTAGTCTTTGCAGGTGGCGTTCTCCTGTAGCAATTGCCAAGGAGAATTCTGGCATGCAGGTAATTACTAAGAGATCAACAATTCTGAGGGATTGTGAAGAAAGGAGAGGTAGAAGCAAGATTCAACAGAGTGCTGTGGCCTTACAGCCGATTAGAGTTGTCCCATAGAGGACCAAATGGCATTAAACCCTCCCCATGCATGGCCAGAGGACTGGAATGAAAATCCCCCCACGAAGGTCTCCCAGACAACTCAGCTCCTCGTCCACCACTCTGGTCTATGTTAACAGAGTCCCGAATGAAATCCTTCACAGAGATGAAGGTAGTGTAACACTTAATATATTCTAATATTATACGATTGGAGGTAAGATTGCAGATGAGTACATAGAAAACTAAGGAAAGGAGAAACAAGATGAAGTCCAAGAACAAGAAAAATAACCACACAATAGTGCATTATCAACTACAAATCACCTTTATATGGCTGCAACAGCACCTTGAAAGAATAGGGAATGAGAAATGTGGACAGAGGGAAGTGTCATCTGTGGTCCTGGAAAATGGATGAAAACCTTTCAACTCATTTCTGCAAATCAAGAAGTAGGAGCATAAGCTTGATTTAACTATATAAAAATGCATGCTAAAAGATCCTGTTAGAAGTGTCACAAGAGGTTGCCTCTGCGCAGAGGGACACAGGAGTATGTTGGGAAGTTAGGGAAATGCTATCATGCACATGTGTAGCGTCCATAAAACAGAACTAAAATTTTGTTTTGATTCATTGATTGGTTGATTTACTGTGTTGTGCTGGGGACTGAACCCAGGGGTACTGTACCACTGAGCTACCTCTCCAGCCCTTTTTATTTTTTATTTTGAGATGGGGTCTAAAGAAGTTGCCAAGGCTTGCCTTGAACTTCCAATCATCCTGCCTTAGCCTCCTGAGTAGCTGGAATTATAAGCAGGCACCACAGTGCTGAGCCTGAACCTATATTTGAAAAACAGAAAACATAAGCATGCGGCGTTGCATTTTGTGCTTCCTGAAATGGCAAGTTCAGGGCCTGGCTCTTACTGTATTCTCCTAACCCTGTTCCAAAGAGAATATAGTTTCCAAGCTGAGCAGACTTCAGATTCAAGCTTTCAAGGGAAGATTCAGAGCTTCCCGAGCTAAGGTACTCTCTGGATTTGGACAGTGAGAACATCAACAGTACCTGGAGGGTCTGAGGAAACGGACCCCAAGCCCAAGTTCCCAGCTCCACTCCTAGGAGTCTAACGTTTCTTTGGCCTTCTGTGAATTCTACGCAGAACACTATGTAGGAAAGAGCGGTATTATTAGTACTTGCAGTAACAAACAAGGGGCCTGAATAGCTTTTATTTTGTGACACGTCAGTCTGGTTTAGTAGAAATGACACCTGCATGTCCACCATCTTCTTCTTGCAGAATATTTTAATACATGGTCAGAAAGAAAATCAAATTATCACAGGTCTCACTTTAGCTACTGTTATTCTCCAAGAAAAGATTCTCCTGCCCAGACAGCAAGCAGGAGTTTCCCCTCATGCTCTCTATTGCAGAATTAGAGCTTGACCTGAGCCCTTCTGGCTTCTGGGACCAGCCTGGCCACGGCTCTCTGCTGGAGCTGCTGTTTCCCACTGCAGGTGGTGTAGGCGTCACCCCACCAGCAGGGCTTGCGTGAGCAGAGCCAGCCCAGCTCAGTGAGTCCTTCCTTTATCCTCCAGCTCAGACCCCAACACTCTGGACAATTAATTTCTGTATCTGTTTATCTGGATTTTCCTGTCTCTCCCTACCCCATTTCCAGGCATCCAAGAGCCTTCCATGCACTTTTTACCCTGATTCCAGGGAGACAGTAGGTCTTCCATAAATGATTTTTAAAGCAAAAAAGTTTGATGGTTTGCAAAAACAGACAGCCTTCTGACATGGGGTTATTTCAAAGTTGTTAAAATGTCAATGATTGTAGATGTCTAACTTCATCACCACAAATGTGTGATTGAGTACTCTGTCCTTGGCACACTAAAAAAGTCCTCGAGCTTTCAAGGGTCTTATGTAGATAAGACCTCCAGCACCCTAAGTTCGGTAACTCATAGCCACAATGTCAACCCATCATCCAGCGTTTCAGCCATTCTGCCAGTCAGGGACACAGAAAGCAAATGTCCAAGTAAACTAATACTACCACTTATTGAACATCCACTATGTACAAAGTTCTTAATATATTGCATTCTTTTTTTTATTAGTTCAACATAGACTTACATATTGGAGGGAACTGTTGTTACATAATCACGCATACATGGATATTGACATAGTGAGATAGTAAGTTGAGGTCGATGCTAAACCAAGATCCACCCACCTTCATCCATTCCCCAAGCTCATGTCTCCTCTATAATTTCACCATACTATAGTTTGAAATGAACATATACATGTATAATAATTATTGACTTTCTGAGTTTCTTTGCCTGTCTATGTATAGCTAGGCTTCTAATGAGAGTTGAGTATTCCCCATTGTATTGATAACCCCCCTTATCGCTCCCTTTCCTCCCTGCCTCCCTCCCTTCTCCCCGCATCTTCCTAGGTATGGTTCACCCTCCTTTCGTGAAGTTTCAACTACGGTGAGTTTATTACTTGAACTCAGCGGACTATCATCCTGTAGTAGGTTTTACTCTAGCTTCCACATATGAGAGAAAACATTGGGCCCTTAAGTCTCTGAGTTTATGACATTTCACTTATCCTCATAGCAAACTTGAAACAGTTTTTGTTATTGTTGTTGTTGTTTTTAGAATCACACTGTAAGACAAGGGACTGGAGCTCAGCAGTTACAACACTTGCCTGGCATGCACAAGGACGTGGGTTCGAACCCCAGCACCAGGTACACAACTAAATGTCAGAACAACGAAAGCCACATGAAAAACCAAATAAAACTGCTTCTCTCTTTCTCTGGCTCTCTCACTGTCCCTCCCTCTCTTAAAAAAAAAAAAACAGAGAAGTAAAATGTCTTCTCTAAGAACACACAACAAACAATTAATTATCTGAGTGTTGGAGATGAGAGCGTCTGCCACTTCTAAAACCAATACTCTTTCAACTATAGAATATTATTTCTAGAATCTAAATTAGTACTTTTCACACCAAGAAGATCAAACTCCCCAGTAGTTGAAACTGTGCCATTATAATAACACAACCCTTTTTCTTTTCTTTAGGTATACTTTTTAAAAATTTTATTGAGGAACCGTGTTGTTCAACAATCATAAATGTATATGTAGTAACAATATGATGTGCCCCGATCCTAATCCAGAATCACCACCCCCACATCACCCACACCCAAGTCTGTTTCCCTCATAACAGATGTGTGTGTGTATGTGTGTGTGTGTGTATTTGTGCATTTTCCAGAATTAAATGATTGCGTAAGTATTATTTGGCTTCTTTGGGGAATAAAAAGTAAGCTACATTATTGATCCCCCCCAGATCCCTCCCTCCCTCCTTCCCACCTTCTCCCCCCTCCGCCCCTCCCACATATCTATGGTTCCCCTAGATTGTGTGTTGCTATGCCTTTGGTGGATCTAGTACATGAGCTTGACCTTTCACCCAAGCGTGGATTTTGCTCCAACCTCCACAAATGAGGGAAAACATTTGACCCTTGAGTCTCTTGGTTTGCCTAATTTTGCTCAGCATAATTTTATAGAAGGAAAAATTAGAAAACTAGTCCCTATTTTACTTGGTTGTGAAAAAGTTTAAAGAAATATTTTTTGCTCATGTTGCACTTATATACAATTTTAAACAATGACTCTAAGAAGGGTGGTTAGTTCAATCATTGAGGTCTCAGTATCAATCAAGATGGAAAATGATAATAAGTGCCTTTGAGCTAATAATGAAGAGCCCCCCAAGTCTTTGAGGAGTTTCAGGTGAGCAGGACAACATATGAAATGCAAATGACACGTCACCTACCGCAAGAAGAAGTAACAAATGTTCAGGATAACTTCTGTCCACCATAAATTCCTAATGAAATTCTGAGATCAATGTCACAGATGACATTGTAATAGGACACGAAGAATAGATGTTAAAACAAGTCAAACTAGATGAAGTGAGAGGAAACAGATCCATGTGATTCCTTGTCTTTGGTTTCAAGAACAAAGGGTCATATTTTTTTCTGTTGTCAAAGCAGTAGCATTTATAAATTATTAGTCATGATGAAAATGTCAAATTTTAATGCAGTTATAGCTGTAATAAACACAGGACAAAAATAAAAAAATCTCTCTTTAAAAAAACTTAAAAATAATTTTAAAAACAACCTTATTTTAAGTTTTCATATTAGCTGTTATTCTGATAGATAAATCCAAATAATTTATAGAGAAAAAATGTAAGGAAGAATTCCTTATTCATCCACATATTGTCAATTTTCTGCTTTCAAATAAATTATAATCACATTTTTAAATTATAAAAAGGTTAATTTGGGCTGGAGCGGTGGCTCAGCACTTGCCTTGCATGTGCGAGGATGCGAGTTCAAACCCCAGCACCACTTACACAACAAAGTCTCAAAGCAACGAAAGCCATGTGAAAACTAAATAAACATTGATTCTCTTTGTCTCTCTCTCTCTCACTTTCCCCTCTTTCTTTAAAAAAAAAAAGGTTAATTTTTTGACAAGGGAAAAAACCCCTTTCAAATCACAATTTCTTGCAAACCATGATAATTTTACTACTAGCAAAAGTACATTCACTATGACACACATCTCGTGTATGGTTTTAGAATGCTCATCACCTTTCCTGCTAACACTCTGGGTGATGATTAGATTTCCAGGATGATAACAATTTTATGTAATTATCATTTTTAATTAAAGCACTTTTTTCTAAAAGTACGGTTGCATGTGATTTGATCCGTATGTCTTTGTAAAGCTGTTTGGCTATGCATTTGGGAGTCTTTTGATAGACAGAGTCTTCATATTGAGTTGAAAGACTATGTTCCCCAAATCCCCAACCAACCATCTTCACTCCGCCTGTTATCAGCCTCAACCTCTCCATGGCCATAGCTAGCGGGTCGCAAGTTCAGGGAATAGAAACAGGTTTTAGGGAAGCCCTGCTCGCTGGTGGGCACTCTTTCCCTTCTTGCTGCCCAAAAGCTGTCAGCATAGAAATGTGTTTCACACTCTCACCTTGCATCTCTGTGAAAGGGTGGGTTCCACCCTTGATTAGTCTTCAGTCCCAAGGTTTCATCTTCAATTTTATCTACTGCTTCTTGGGGTGTCATGACCCTTGACCTGTTTTTGGAGGGGAGCTTTTATTACTGTCCCAAACTTCAGATAAAGAGGAACTGTCCACCGAGGGCACTTCTCAGACTCAGCCAGGTGTTGGATGGAGATGGGGGTGGGGTGGTTAGTGTGTTGAGCTGCTCTGCTTCACATGAGTGCCCAGATCTGACCCCCTCATCTGTCACACCACCAAGTTCCCCAAGTCACTCCCCCTAACCATGCCCTTGCCCAAGGACCCCTTCTCCCACCGATAGCGAACTCCCAACACTTACTGTGCTGCCTTATAGGTTCCACGATGATACTCTCAAGCCTCGTTGGGGGATCAAAAGTCCATTTTGAGGGCTAAAGGGAAACAAAACAAAATTACAAAGCTCATTCACTGTTTATTACCCTTTCAGGCCTGTTTCCCCTCCAAACAGGGTGAGTGTCCAGGAGGAAATGCCACTTGTCAGAGGAAAGTGCAAGGACTGATACTCCCCAACATCCTCCCCCTCCCACCCTAGGGGACTGCTCCCCGCTTCCCAGGACTGAGCAGCTCCAGGGCAGATGCCTTGCTCCTGATGTCTGTACCCCAGTGCTCAGCACCAACTTCTGGTGCAGCAGGGTCCCAGGAACGCCCACTAAACCAATAACATGTGAGCTGTGACTATTCCTGATTATCCGATATGGAGAAACTTGGCTGCAACGATGGTATTCCTAACAACTTCCAACCGTGCAAAGTTTCAATCGAGCAGAAAAACTTTCTATTTCCAAGTGGAATTCTAGCGTACTTAGCGTAAACTGTTGAATTAAACAGATTTATGATAGTTCTGCAGAAGGGAAAGTTTACAAGGTGTTTTAAAGAAACTGATATCACAGGTCGTATAATTTCCACCAGCATTTAAATGCAAGCGTGTGTAATTCCTCTGCGTTGGATGGTGATGTAAGTGCAGGCATCCATGGCTCAGCCCTCTGCCCTCAGTCAAAAGGGAGGATCGGTGGATATAAAATTAGGGAAAATCCAGCATCAGCATTGGAAAGTAGGAAGGGTGCCACACATATGTCCAATACATAAGGGAGTGTATATTTCACATAGGCTGATGGTAATGGACCAAAGGCACATTTAGAGTCTATTTATGACTGTCCCTATGACACAGAAGGAGTAACAAGGAAATTGAGAGGCCCAGACAATCTACATAAGACCATATAACTTGGAGGGTTGAAAAAAAAACCTTGTGATGCGAAAAACCAGCAACCAAAATGCAGATGTAGCTACAAGTCTTTCTCCTTGAACCAAGGAGAAGCCCTTCAAGAAGACGCTCATGTGGGAAGCAAGTGGCCACCTCAAGAACTGGAGGCCACTCCAAACAGGACTTCCTTGGGGGTCCTGGGTCCTGTAAAGACACTGCTGGTATGAACAAGATCATCCTGAAGTCATAGGGATAGAGAGTGTGATACGTTTTCTTATGTATTGCAATGTAAGGTTCAGGGTCAACACTCCTGTAACAAAAGACAGGTCAGCAAGAGAAAAGAAAGACAGATTTATTTAATCAAAGGTTTATGTCACAGAGGAGTCTTCAGAAAGGAAGACCCAAAAAACTAAAAAAAAAAAAACTGCCTCTTTTTATGTTAAGATTCCATGAAGAATGGACAACTGCGTAGAAATATGATTGGATAAAAGATGTAACCTCTTAATAGTGAACCAGAGTGGGAAAGCCAGAAATGGAGTCATCTGGGTCATCTCAGCCTCTCTGTGTAGCATTTCTCCAGGGTGTGGGCAGAACCCCGCAGGAAGGAGAGTCTTCAAGGGAAAAGGAGGAGAGTGGCCTTTCTAGGTTGTATGTGTGCTTTGTGAAAGAGGAGTTCTAGTTTCTATGACTTTTAAGGAGAGATGAAAGGGAGGCAGATGTCAGGAGACCAGGGAAAACTTGCCTCTGAGACCTTCCAATCTCTGTTGGTTCAAGAGATGCCATCACACCGTAGTTTAGGGATCATGTGCTGAGTACCAAGAAAGAGGGGAGAATATGCTTTTTTAAAATAGTTACATTAAGGAATAAGAAGACAAACGTGCTAATTTGTGTCTTATAAAGATTCCAGAGAAAATTTAATTACCCTGCTCCCACTAGAAATTATTTTAGTAAAAGACAAAAAATGTATTACTAATAAATGTAATAAAATTTACTTTAAATTAATGTTAATTTTAAGTACATTCTTTTAGTAATTCTAGGGTTATGTTTTATAATACAATACATGGATATGTAATAGTGCATATATTTATATATAGTTTAAGAAATCAGTAAGTTAGAGATACACTGCTATGTAATCTTACTGAGAAAAATAAAAAATGCAATCTTTTGATTTGATCTTTTTCTTCCCTTACCATTTCTTAAAAGCTTTGAATAGACTTTTAATAGGCAATGTTGAGAATTGAACTATGCTTCTGTTGTATAAAAAATGTTTGTCTATATCTTTCCCACATTTTCTAATTTTATTTATAATACCTTGTGATGATGATCCAACTGATTATTTTTTTATTAAAGAGAGAGGGACAGTGAGAGAGAGAGAGAGCAAGAGAGAGAATCAATTTTATTTAGTTTTTCATGTGGCCTTTGTTGCTCCAACACATCGTTGTGTGCATGGTGCTGGGGTTTGAACCCCTGTGCTTGCGCATGCCAGGCAAGCACTGTAACCTCTGAGCCACTGCTCCAGCCCCCAAATGATTATTTTTAGCAAAGCTTCTCTTTTAAGAATTGTTATACACGTCTCTGTTAAGTTTTGAAGCCGTATTTATAATTATTTGGACAATTATGTTTCGTTTTTATCACTGAAGGTTTCTAGCATAGCCTCTGTTTTTTTCTTTAAATTTTTATGCTTGTACTAGTGCATTTTAGTTATATACTAGTTGGGTTCATTTTGATATATTCATACATACATAGAGTTTAATTTACTCCATTTCAATCTCTGGTGCCTCCTCTTCCCCTCTCCCCTTCCCCTTTTCCCATTCCTGTGTACTACTGACTTTTCTTCTATTCATTTATTTATTTCTGATTTCTGCTTTATAAAGATACATAAAGAGCAGGTATGGTGGTGCATGCCTGTAACGCCAGCAGCTCAGGAGGCTGAGGCAGGAAGATTGCAAATTCAAGGTCATCCTCAGCAACTTAGCAAGGCCCTAAGCAAATTAACAAGACTTTGTCTCAAAATAAAAAGTAAAAAGGGCTGTGGATGTGGCTCAGTGGTTAAACACTCCTGGGAGGATCAATCCCTTGATATTAAGTAAATAAATATACACAAAAGTAGAATTTACTGTGATAAATTTCTCCATGCTCATAGTGTAATGTTAAAATTTGTTTACGCCTTGGCTAAATTTTTAGGTAAATCCATTCATATCTTTTCTAGAAGATAGTATAATTTCCATCTTATATCACTAAGTATAGTTTTGTCAGATGCATTCCACAGTGTACTGATCTAGTCACAGAGTTCCATGTCACACCGTTTCTTTTCAGAACAATCCCGACATTACTCCATTGTTCCCTGGATTTTTGAAATCCTTGGTTCCATGATTTTCAATAAGGTAATCCAAAGGTGTGATTCTGGATACATTTTCATTTTCAATTTTGTTTTCATGCCTGTAGTAGCTGAATAAGATTCTTCCCAGAATTGTATAGATTGATACGCTCACGGGGAAGAACGACATGGGCTGCCCTTGATAATCCCAGAATCTGTGTTTTCTTCCATCCGCTGATTACGTAATTGCTTTTGCTGAAATTTAGTAGTAAATTTCCACCTTCCATGGTATCCATCAATTGTTCTTGAGAAGGAATCAGTACGTGTTATATTTTTATGCTTCAACAAATGGTTTGAAAATTCTCTAAAACTTTTTAAGAGTTTAAAATTCTACTTCAAGTTTTTTTAAGAGTGTTGATATGAGAGATTATTTTTATAGGTGCAACATTTATATGGTTTTCAGCAATGTATCACATAGCAATGGAAACTCTGGGAAACGTTTCCAAACATCCGTTTTGAAAATGCTCTGTTACCTCATAATGTGGCTGGTGGTGGGTCCCTGCCAGGGAAATGGAAAGCATAAGTTAGGCCTTTTGTAGGGGGCAGGGGGAGGGGACCCACAGGAATTATTATCATTGTCGTTTTGCTTTAGTATCATGAGGGTTACTTTTAAGCTGCACTTTTAATCACTTTAAGATCCTTGCTAATGTTGTGAATTAACTTAGACAACAACAAATTAAATAACCCTTAAATCTACTTCACTGAACACACATAAACTCCAAGGAGTGAGTAGATGTGAGCAAAGTGTCATTGTCCTCCTCCTTGAGTTCTGGAATCCTCCCCTTCCATCTCCTTACTGTGAATTCTGAGAGTTTGTGTCTTATGTGGGCACTTGAGCCTTAAAGGTCCAGTATCAATTCATATTAAATATGAGTAAAGTTTAATCTTTCTTGAGTTAAAAGTTAAAAAGTAACTTTAAAGTTACAGTGCTTGCCTGGCATGTGCTAGTACACGAATTCAAACCCCAACACCAGGTACACAACACAGTCTAGGAGCAATAAAGGCGACATGAAAAACTAAATAAAATTGATTTTCTCTTCCTCTCTCTCTCTCTCACTGTCCCTCTCTCTTTAAAAAGAATATAGTATTTTCTTCTGGGACTGTAGGGAATGTTATCCTGTGTGCCACTTGGGTTATGTGCATCCCATTTGGGAGAATAAAGTTTTAGTGAAATAAATCAGTATGGAAGCGCCTTAAAAAGATTATACAGAATATATACACATTTTATATTATTTTGTTAAAATCTTGTAAGGTTGCTCAAAAATAAAATTAAAAAAAAAGATTATAGAAATGAGACCAAAGCCATCAATCATAACAATTACACAAGCACAGGAATGAAAACCTCACTATAAAGACACTTGTCAAACTAAAATAATAGGTCATTTTAAAGGACTCAAAATAGAAAAATAGGGAAAGACACACTTCTTCAAGAAATAGGACTCACAATATTAATATCAAATAAAAGAATATGCAACTGGAAAAAGGTGGTGAGTGTTATTACATATTGATGAAAAACATAGCATACGAACATTTCAAGAATAAAAATTGACTTATGTTAGAAATGCTTGGGAAAATATACAGAAATACAACACAAGATATTAAAATATTACCCCAGTCTTTGCCATTCAATAGGTGAAAATCAAGGACATATAAGATGTGAATAGTAAAGTTAATAAGTCAATCTAAGAAACACACAGTGATTACAAGGGAAAATTAGAGAATATACTTTCCTTTCAAGATCAGAAGGAATATTTACAAATACAGATCACTCATTTGAATGTAAAAATAAAATCAAAATAAATTCCCAGATGTGGGAATATTGTAGATCATGTTCTCAGAGCTTATGGAAATTTAAATATAGAAATTACACTGTTTTATTAAACTTTTACTATGAACTATTCATTCAAAACTTAGAAATTACTGTGATCTAGGAATATATAATTTATTTTGCTCTTGAAATATTCTAACTTTATGAAAAAAGATGATTCAAGTCTTAGACTATTTCATCATTTAAGAAATAAATGCATATCGAAAGAAATTGAAGAAATCAGTAACAGTGCAAACAAAAATGTAAAAATCATGCATAAGTGCATTGCCCAGAGAAAATGCTGATTTGACAATCCTGGGATTTTTCCTGTATGTCATACACTAACAAACGCAAACATTTATAATATTACTCATTTGTGTTCCCACAGCAGAGAGCATGCCAAATCATACTGAGGAGTTGTGTTGTTGTACAATTATAAATGCATATGTAGTAACATTTTGATATGCCCCTGAGCCTACCTAATCCAGAATCGCTCCCACATCACCCAAATCTCAGTCTCTTGACTCTTCTATATTTCCCCCCATAATAGATATAAATGTCTATAGAGAGGGGAAATATAGATGTGTATATATTATCTATATGATTGTACATTTTCCAGAATTAAATGATTCCATTAAGTATTATTTGCCTTCTCAGGGGAGTAAAGAGTAAGCTACATTGTTGATTCCCCCATCTAGATCCCCCCATCATCCCTTCCTCTCCCCTTCCTCCCACCTATTCCCTCTCCCCCCACCTTACATATCTATTAGGTGTTGTTATGCCCTTGGTGAGTCTAGTACAAGAGCTTGTTTACCTTTCACCCAAGCTTGGATTTTGCTCCAACCTCCACAAATGAGAGAAAACAGTTGACCCTCAGGTCTCTGGGTTTGGCTAATTTCACTCCACATAATTTCTTCCATTTCCATATATTTACTTTTTTTAATAGAGAGAGAGGGTGAGAGAATCAATTTTTATTTAGTTTTTCATGTGGCCTTTGTTGCTCCAACTCTTAGGTGTGTACATGGGGCTGGGGTTTGAACCCACGTCCTTGCGCATGCCAGGCAAGTGCTGGAACCACTGAGCCACCACTCCAGCCCCACATATTTACTTTGTAAGCTTTAATCCATCTGAAAAATATTTCAATACAAAGCTGGGAGACAGTATAGCAAGATATTAATAGAAGGGACCCAGACTCTAGACCACCTAGGTTCAGGTTCTATCTCTATTCATGACTAGCTGAGTGGCCTTGGACAAATGATTTAACCTGTCATCCTCTTACCTAACCATTACTTTTCTACCTCATGGTGCATATTCCACAAGCAACATGTGAGCTTAAATGTCAATAAATTCGATAAGCACTGCTAATACTCCCTTTACACAGTTATAGTCAGCTTTCTGTCACTGTAAAAACAAGTACCTGAGGTAACAAAATTAAAAAGAGGAAAGGTTTACTTTGGTTCATGGTTTAAGAAATTTCAGTCCATGGTCACTTGACTGTGTCATATTGGACCTGTGGCAGCACAGTATGTTATGGCAGGATCACTTGGAAGAGAAGGTCTGTTCACCTCAAGCTAACTGGAAAGTAAAGAGAAAAAGGAAGGGACAGTGGTCTCCACATTCTTTCCAGGGCATGCATCCAAAGACCTTTCTTTCACTAGGTCCAAAGTTTCCACCACCTCCTAAAAACGCCACAGGCTGGTAAAGAAACTTTGACATATGGGCCTTCGGGGGATGTTAATGTTCAAACTAGACCATGTAGCATGGCCATGAACAGAGAAATCTCGTTAAATTCTGATATTCATTTCTTTTAGTATTGTATCTAGCCTATTGAAAACACGTACATATATGTTTTATTATGAGCTTTTTCCTACTTCTATAAGGTATATTTAAGAAGAATTTCTTGGTGGTGGTGTGAGTTTTTATTATTTGTTTACTGCAAAAACTTTTGATGGTCCATTGCACACTGGCTCTTTTCTAGGTGTTGGGCAGCAGAGATTAGCAAGATACTATCTCCTGGCTAAAGAACCACAGAGTTTAATGGGTGGATACACATAATTAGATACATTTGGATAATATATCATTTGTGTCTATATATATGAATTAAAGCTTAAAAAGTAAGTATATGGCAATGGAAGAAATTATGTTGAGTGAAATTATATCTCATTTCTCATAAATGTGTATAGGGCATAGGCAGGGCTCAAAGGAGGAGTAGAGAACTCTCTGGAGCTCACTGAGTTCTTCACTGAGCATAAGTTGCTTACCTGGGACTTGATGGGTGAGCAGGAGATTATCACTGGTCAATAGGGAAAAGGAACTCTAGGAAGAGAGGAAGGCACAAGGGAAAGTTATGAAGGGAGAAACTGTACGTGATTCTAAATGCTGACCATGCAATATTGTCTCCATTCCAGAAAGATCTATGACTCCTCCCATTCAATCAGCCATTCCTCTTCTCAAGGCCACTTTCTTTTTATGCCATTAACTACTTGAAGTCGGATCATACTTCTAACTTGACACGTCCCTGATTTTCTTCTTTTATGAAAAATTTGGCAATTTTCTGAACAGAAAAATTCATAAACACCTTCCAGGGTTTTTTTTTTTTTTGGTGGAGTTGAAGACTTGACCAAGTCTGACTCCTTGTACTACTGGCCAGTTGACAAATGTGGCTTGACAAATGTGGCTTATATCATGTGGCGTCAACACATCTTCATGATAATAACAGTCTCCTGTGTTGTTCTCAAGAGTCTACCCAATCCCCAACTGGTGTGTGGGGCTGATTGCAGGCCCTGGGCCTTAGCATCATCTCTGCAAAGAGATAGCAGATTGAAGCGTCTAAGCTTCACATGGTGGAAACTTGGGTTCCTATCTCCACTCTGCCATTTGTTATCTCATGATTCTTGGGCAATTCACTTAGCTCTCTGAGCCCCAGTTCTCTCGCTAGAAGCTCAGAGAACAACAGGATGGTGAATATTACTATCCAACATGGATTAACAGGACTTGGCAGGTCAGGGGTATGGTAGCCTTTGCATTTTCACCCATTATTTGTACACTCAGCAAACTTGTTCTAAGTAACCACAATATGCAATGTGCTATTCACTGATCTGGAGTCCACACAAATGAATTAGTTAAGTTTGCACAAAGATGAGAGATCTTATTGACAATGTAGAAAAACATATCATGTGGTAGATATTTTGTGTTGGACCCTAAGATCTATTATCCACCATTTTCACTCTGCTTTGTGACTTACAAAGCTCAGCTTCAATTCAACACTGATGAATTTGCATTCAAAAATGTGTTGTCCAGGGGCAGACCACTATGCCATTTCTATTACTTTAATGAATAATATGATCAAAATTCTTCATAGCCCGGTGAAAGTATACACACTCTTCCATTGTAATATTCATTTAAGCAAGGCCCACAGGATCCTCTCCACACATGCCACAATAAAGACATTCTTAGTTCATCAAGTTTCTTACCCCATGTTAAATGTTGCGAAGTACATTTTCTGCCATTGTGATTTGTTGTTGCTGAGATTATATATATCAAGCCCACTTTTTCAAGTGTGGGTAAAATTTGGGGAGTTAAAATTGCACTGGGGGGGGGTGCTGGAGCTGTGGCTCAGCAGTTACGGCGCTTGCCTAGCATGCGCGAGTACACGAGTTCAAACCCCAGCACCACATACACAACTAAGTCTCGGAGCAACGAAGGCCACATGAAAAACTAAATAAACAATTATTTCTCTCTTTATCTCTCTCTCTCTCTCTCACACTGTCCCTCTCTCTTAAAAAAATTCATTTAAAAAAATTGCACTGGGGGTAGTTTAATCTTTCATCAGTTTTTAATTAATAATAATCTTAAATATATGTATATTTGTCACTATCAGTATTATTTTGTGTTAATTAATTGTACCTAGAATATTTTGTTATGATTTCATTACCTAAAAATAAAATGCTTGTAGAGCTTGTTTAACTTCAGAAATTTTAATTTTTACCTCAGAAGAACTAAAATGGCAAAATCAAAATGATGGTGTCAAAATATCTTGCTGTACTTAGTTTAGCTTTCTGGGTTCGCACATTTATAGAAGCACTTGGCAGTCTCATGTCTGTAGTCTCACTCAGGAAAATGTGAGTTTCTTTATGGTGGAAATGACCCCATTATTCACCTCTGGGAAGCCAGTGCCTAGCACAGTCTGCCACAAATGGTATAAAGCAAATATAGGTTGATGGTAGAGTCATAAACGTTTTGGTTTTCTCTGAATACTCTTTAATATGTGTGACTTTTCAGGTGTTTCATGTAAGGAGGTGGCCAGTATGGTGTTAGTGAAATCTTAAAGACAGGGATCCGGAAGCCTAGCCCTGGTACCTGCTTTGAAGAACCCCATCCCTTCTCAATTCCTGCTGTTTTGTCCACATATGGTACTAGGACCTCTAACGAGGAAAGTCCAGAGGTGACCATTGATTGAGAACGGATTCTCACACCCCAATCCTTCTGACCTTCAATCTCTCACTGGGAGATTAGATTCCAACCATCCAGGATCTGGAACAGTTGCTAAGAACAACAGGTTAAAGAGAAGATGAGAAGATAGGGAGGAAGATAGGGAGGAAAAAAAGGGAAGGGAGAAAATTCTGGGTTAGTGTGCATTCATTCGTTTATTGTAAACCTGGTGGACGCAGTCAACATACCCATTTTAATGATCAATCTTTATGTACCCCCTATAACATAACCAGCTAATATAAGGGCTCAACAAACATTTTTAATGAACAAAGACACTTGCATTTACTGAGAGTTCATTTGGGGGGGGGTGGTACTGGAGATTGAACCCAGGGATTCTCAACCACTGAGCTGCATACCCAGCCCTTTTTATCTTATTTTATTTTTTTTTAAGAGAGACTGAGGGAGAGAGAGAAATAGAATCAATTTTTATTTAGTTTTTCATGTAGCTTTCGTTGCTCTGGCACTTCATTGTGTACGTGGTCCTGGGGTTCAAACCCTAAGTACCTGTTCATGCCAGGCAAGTGCCATAACTGCTGAGCCACCACTCCAGCCCCTCCCCCCTTTTTATTTTTTATTTTGAGACAGGGACTCACTAAATTGCTGAGACTGGCTTTAAACTTATGATATTCCTGCCTCAGCCTCCCAAGCCACTGCGATTACAGGTGGGGACTACTATGCCTGATGAGAGTTCATGATTTGACATGAACTTTGCTAATCCCCTTTTCCCTCTGGAGGAGGTCCTCAAGTCATCTTTGTGAGGTGAATTGCGTTACCCGTGTTTTACAGAGAAATAAATAAAGCACTGCTAGTACACATAAGCTGTTAGAAACTCCACAGATCAGTCACCATGGAGTGAAAGATTTGTTAGAGTGGAAGCTAATTTAGAGATGATCTAACCCAACACTCACTTTACTGATGCTAAAAATAATCTCCAAGTGACTAAAGTACCCACAGGAGTCAGGGTTGGAAGTTGGACCTGGACTCAGCTTTATCACCTGAATTAGGATCTTTGCTCTGTTTTGATGCCTCTTGCTATTGCTATAATTGCCACATGTAGAAAGTACTAGAAACCACCAGTATTCAGTTGTCCATCCCAAAAGAGAACTAACGTTAGTGCTTTAAGTCATGTTACACAACTGTCACCACACTGTCTCCATACCCATCAGCCCCACGAGTCTTTTTTTTTAAATTTTTTATTTTGAGCAACCTTACAAGATTTTAACAAAATAATATAAAATGTGTATAAAATATGTATATATTCTGGCTATTGCAATTATCCCCAGGAGTGCCCCCCCCCAATTACCCTCCCTTATCCCTCCTTTCCCCTTCCCATTATAACTCTAAAAAAAGTATTAGATTGTAAAGCATTACATCTTTTCTGGATTTAACTCATGCTATTAGACCAACTTTCTCATTGTCCAGGGTCTAGACCCCACCTCCACAGATGAGTGGAAACAATCGACCCTTAGATCTCTGGGTTAAGCTGATTTTACTCATCATGATCTCTTCCATAGCCATCCATTTACCCTCGAAGGCTGCAATGTCATTGTTTCTAATTGCTGTGTAATATTCCATGGTATAAATGTACCACAGTTTTTGAATCCATTCTTCCAGTGAGCGATACCGGGGTTGTTTCCATAGCCTAGCAATAGTAAATTGTGCTGCTACGAACATCGATATTGCTGTGTCACTGTAATGTGCTGATTCTAAATCCCCTGGGAAAGATTCCCAGGAGTGGAATAGCAGGGTCGTATGGTGGAGTCATCCCTAATTTTTTAAGGATTCTCCATACTGCTTTCCAGAGGGGCTGTACCAGTTTGCAGCTCCACCAACAGTGTGTTAGTGTGCCTATCTCTCCACATCCCCTCCAGCATCTATTGTTGTTTATTTTCTTCATCTTTGCCATTCTGACTGGTG